>JASDQU011027059.1:6892-28307 GCA_032191745.1 Picea mariana | reverse complement strand
AGGTTCTTGGAAGGTCTGAACGAAGTTGGTGGACATCAATTAAAAGATAAGTATCAACCGTGTTAATCTCAAATGTTGTTTTTAAGTACATGTATGCTATTTATAATAATTGCATGTGTTTGTTGAATGTATGTTTTACTGTTAATTCTCCATGAATTTGTGTTGTAGAAGAATGTTTATGTCTGTTTAAATTTTCATTGTGTGTGTGTGTGTGTGTGTGTGTGTGTGTGTATATATATATATATATACCATAGAAATGAAGAGGATTTCAGGTGACGTGCCCTAGCAGGTGGCTGGGGATTGTGTTACAGTGTGGTATATGAGTTTGAACAGAGAAGAACTATGGTAGCATGCCCCCACCATTGGATGGAGGGAAACACTAAAAATTGGTATCATAGCATAGAAAGAGTAGTTCTACGAGGTAGCATGGCCTGACCTAGGTGGTCGGAAATGTTACAAATTGGTATCAGAGCTCCAATTTCAACACTGAAGCTGGATAGGCCATGTAAGTGGAAATTAAGAAAAAGTTTCAGAGGGAATTGTTGTCGAAATGGACAAATTAAAATTTCATAGAATCTATGAGTGACAAGAGGGCACTAAGAGCACCTTAACTATGGAAGAAATCTCATAAGGTGTAGCAGTTCGAAAAAGCGAGTAGAGGAGGAAAACGACAAAAACTATGGTATTGGGCCACAAAGTTAAAATTTGAGATGTAGGATTTGTTTGGGAGAAGGAATACCCTTCACAACCATCAAATATAGAGAAAGAAGCATGGTGGTTAAGAACAGAAGTCCTCTGGACTTCGCCACTCCAGATGTTTGAAGTTCTTTTTCATAAAAGAGGAAAAATCCCCGAAGCTCCGAAGTTCCGGAGTGGATCTACATAGTAGATCACTAGGAGAAGTGTTTGACTGTTGAATTTGGCCAAGGACACATCGAAGTCATTAGATCAAGAAAAGATCAGGAGGTGAGGCGTAGTGGTGAAGATCAAATCCCAACCATCTGATCTGTTCACGAACGAATGTTATTTGTAGATCTCATGGAAGTTTGGAGGTTCGACACTATTGGAGAAGCAAGTCCTCAAGATGCTAGGATGGAAATATCCTGAAGTAATGAACTCCAGAGTTAATCTGGACTGTTCATGTTTGAGGACACTTGTCCACAAATCATCCTATTCAGGAATTCAGATTTCAGGGTATTTTTGGTGTAGTGTGGAGAATTCTCCCAAAGTGTTGGATTCCTAGAGTCTCAAAGTCCTGAAGTCCCAAATTTCCAAAGTTTCGAAGTCCCTAAGTCTCAAAGTCATGAAGCACCAGAGTGACGTGGCCTGCTGACGTCACCTAGGGTGACATGGAAACACTTGATTCTTTCCATGTGTCACTGTGTTTCCTTTTTTTCAAAGACCATTCATGCCAGTTATTATATGACATGTGCCAACCATCCGATAGGGCCACATGTCCATTCCTTATTTTTTACCATGTATCACCCCTTGTTGATTAGTTACTGACGAAGACTTTGGGAGTTCACCAATTTAGAATTTAGAAGGAATGAAGTGTGATGATGGTCAAACCCCCAAAGCTATGAAGAGTAGAGTAAATCCTCACTGTTGATCGGGAGAGGACACATGGAATTAGATCTTGTAGTCCAAATAATTGGCACTCCATAGGATTCAAGGCATAAACAATTTTGTTCAAGGAATCCCAAAGGCATGAAGGCCGGATTCCATATCAACCATTGATTACAGTGGACACGTGGTGCCATATCGCAAGGTCCAAAGACTTGGTACTCCAGAGGAATTGAGTTGTAGGTTTCTTTGAGTTGAGAACTCCTGAAGGCCAGAGTTAATATCAATCATTGATCAGGAGATGATATATGGAGGAAGGAAAGGATCTCCAGTAATTCATCACTCCGGGATATCTGTGGAAAGTTTCTTTGGAAATACTCGAAGCCTAAAGGTGTAGAGGAATTTCTAGCTGTTGATCGGGAGAGGATACGTGGAAGCAGATCCTACAATCTAGAGACTTGGTACTCTAGAAGGATTGAGAGTGTGGACAGTCCAGAACTCATGAAGCCCGGAGTCCCAGAGTTGATCATGGTCATTTGTTAATGAGAAGGTGTGGCTTGTTGATTTGTTTTTTGGGAGTTCATTGGTCCTCAATTATGGTGGATCTATGGGGAAATGCTTTGAAGAATACCGAAGCCTAGGGTCCCATAATGGATCTAAACCATTGGATGTTGGGAAGCCATGCACCGTTGATCCATCGTTCTTCGCAAGTTTGCCAATTCGGTGCTTCGGGGGATTGTAAGTTTGGAGTTGAGATAACCTTCAAATTTTTAGAGCCCCAAAGTATCAAAGCTCATGATAAGTTCCTATCATCTTAGTTCTTTGTCACAGACCATGGTCACATGATATTGGGGGCCAAAGAAAAAGTGTTATTTCCCATAAATTGTTTCCAAAACAAAAGGGTCCTTAGAGAAGGAGTATATGGGGTCCCGTATTATACAAACCTGCACCTAAAGATGTAAATAATTCCTGAGTACCTTACATAAGGATCCAACATGATTCCAAGAACAAAATTCATCTCCAGAAGAAGATCACCTATGCAAATATCATCTTCACAAGAAGGACAATTTTCAGATAGCCTTAACTCTATGCCCAGGACACATATTCCAGCATGAAAGTAGGAATTATAAAGGTATTGAAAAGTAGAATATAAAGGTTCTCCCATAAATTGGATATGAACAGTAAAATTCTCCATAAAATAGCAGAAAGAAGTCTGATATATATTATCGAACCATAATGGTTCAAGTTTTCATGAAATTTTTGAGACAGTTAGCCTGGCAAAGTTCGGTTGGATGCACATTTTTGCAGAGTTAACAACTATCAATCATAAACAAATCAACATAGAGTGCAGAGATATGGAGGATGAAAAAGAGTCTTACAGTTAAGAAGATGAGATTAGAGGAATGGATGTCCATTTGGGAGTTGAAGGAACAAACTCCAATGGACACAGAGAAGAAAAGGTTGGAGACATAAATCTGGTTGATAATGAAAGTCTTATGAAGGCTAAGGAACAATAGGAAGACTTCAACATGAAGTTAATACAGAGCCTATAAATAATTCAAAAGAAGTTGGATAAAGAGAGTGGATATAGCAAATCAGGAAGCCACATGACCCATGACGAAAAAGGAAGATCCAAGAGTGATAGTAGACATCACCATCACTGTCAAAGAAAATAAAAAAGGAGGGAAATATCAACTCAATTCCATCCCTTTCCAAGAAGTAGAAGAGGTATGGGGTGGATGAATTGAAAAGAGAAATGAACAAGATCAAACCTCCTACTTTTGATGGAGAGCACAAGAAAGATGAAGATGTCGAGACATGCATGTTGGGCATGAGAAAATATTTCCAACTACATAGTTATTCTTCTCACGTGGAAGGAATAATTTCTATTTATCAGTTGAAAGGAAATGAATCCATGTGGTGGGACCAACTTGTGTAGGTGCAACACATTAAAGAGAAGAATGTGACCTGGAAGGAATTCAAGAAGTATTTTGAAAATAAATACTTGACCAAGAGATATTATGACAAAAAGATGAAAGATTTCTTTGAAATCAAAGTGGGCAGCATGACCATTGATGAGTATGAAATGAGATTTTTAGAACTGTTGAATTATGTATCCTTCATCAAGGACGAGAGAGTTAATATCCAGAGATACCTGAGTGGGATGCCTTATTTCATTAGTGATAAAATTCAGTATGATGATCCTAAAACTTTGGAAAAAACCATAAGGTGATCTAAGTGCTTATATGATCAGAAAAAATGAAATCCTACTTTCCAGAAGGCTTGGGAGGACAAGAATAAGTTTAGGAGGGGACAAAGGAAGAAGGGGAACAAGCCACCATTTTTTAGAAACATTCCTCAAGGACATCCATCTTTTAGAGAGCACAGAATGGCTAAGGTAGGTGGAAAAATTCCAAGGCATCCACCTATTCAATGTTGGGGTTGTAAAGGAGACCATAAGTATAGATATTGTCCTCACATAAGTGACAAAGTGAGAGTTGTCCACAATGAGCAACAACCAGAAACAATGGAGGACATGGGCATAAGTGTACCAAGGAACTATGCATCCCTGGACAACAAGAAAGAAGAGTTTCAATAACACATGATTGAAGTAGAAGGTATGATCAATAACCATGCCTTTACTATTTTAATAGATTAAGGATCTAGTCATAGCTATATAGATCCTAAGGTAGTGGAAAGATTTAAATTTATGAGAAGATAGCATGGAAAATCTTGGCTGGTGCAGCTAGCTACACNTGAGTTGGTTAAATCATGTCCAATGGACATGAATGGGTTGGGTACCAATGAATATTTGAACATCATGCCTTTGGGTTCATATGGATATCTAATTGGTATGGATTGGTTGGACCAACACCATGCCATATTAGAATGTCATAACAAGGAATTTACTTTCTCGAACGAGGAAGGGAACCCAAGAGTAGTCAAAGGAATTCCCAGGGAAGTTACTGTCCGAGACATATCATCAATGCATCTGAAGAAGTGTTACATGAAGGGTTTCCAAATATTTGTAGATCATATGGAGGAAGTACATAAGGATAAGGTACCAAATATTGAGGATAATGTAGTCCTAAAAGTGTTTGAAGATGTGTTTAAGGAGATACCAGGACTAACCCCAAAGACAGATATTGATTTCCCTATAAATTTGATTCCTAGAGAAACTCCAGTATCCAAGACTCCCTATTGGACGAGTACACTAGAGCTAAAGGAACTGCAAATGCAGTTTGAAGAACTTTTTAAGAAGAGGTATATATGCCCATGTGTGTTACCTTGGGGTGCCCCAATTTTATTTGTGAAGAGGAAAGATGGGACATTGATATTCTGCATTGACTTTAGACAAATGAACAAAGTAACTATAAAGAATAAGTATCCTTTGCCAAGGATTGATGATCTCTTTGATCAGTTAAAGGATGCAAGGATATTTTCAAAGATTTATCTCAGGTATGGATACCATAAATTAAAGATCAATAATGAAGACATCAACAAAAATTCCTTTAAGAAAAGGTACGGTCATTACGAGTTCACAGTGATGCCATTTGGGTTATCAAATTCACCAACTATTTTCATGTGCTTAATGAATGGTTTTTTCTGGGAATACTTAGACAAGTTTGGCATTGTATTTTTGGATGACATACTTTTATATTCCAAGTCATAACAAGAGAATGGGAATCACTTGAGGATGGTGTTACAAGTGTTAAGAAGGTACTAGTTGTATGCCAAATTGAGCAAGTGCTTATTTTATCAGAACCAAATTCACTATTTGGGGCATATCATATCCAAAGAAGGGATAGCAGTGGAACCTAAAAATATTGAATCTATTAAAGGGTGGAAAACACCTAAGAATGTGACAAAAGTTAGATCCTTCATGGGTCTAGTTGGATACTACAAAATATTCATTGAAAGGTTTTCAAGGATTGCTCACCCGATCACTTCCTTGCAAAGGAAGGGGATGAAGTTTCAATGGAAAATAAAATGTGAAAAGAGATTCCAACATTAGAAGCAGTTGTTAACCAATGCTCCAATTATGATAATTGAAGATCCTAATGAGGATTTCATGGGTTTCATAGATGCATGCAAAGAAGGAATTGGTGAATTCTTTACTCATAATGGTTTTTTGGTATGTTTTGAATCCAAAAAATTGAAAGAGCATGAAGGCTCTATGCCACTCATGATTTGGAGTTAGCATAAATAGTGCATGCCTTAAATAAATGGAGGCACTCTATCATGAGACAAATATCTGAGTTGAGGACACAACATAATGGCTTGAATTATTTGTTTGATCAACCAACTTTAAATGTTAGGTAGAGAAGATGGTTGGAATTCCTCTGTGAGTATGACTTGGATATCACGCACATCAAAGGAAAAGAGAACAAAGTGGCTGATGCACTTAGAAGGAGAGGTAATGAACTTCATGATAAAGCCATTAGAATGTATCAAAATGATCTTAAAGGAAAATTTTATGAGGCTGCAAAAGCATATCCGTAGTACATGGAGTTAGTAACAAAATTACAGCAAGGTAAAATGGAGTAGAAGGTTGAATATTATAAATTGGGAAATGATGAAATTATCCTATAGAAGAACACAATTTATGTACCCAATTATCATGAATTGAGGAGTATGATATTGAAATAGGTGCATAATTTACCTTATGTTGGACACCCAAGATATCAGAAAACAATTGTAGCAGTCAAAATCCAATATTATTGGCCAGGCATGAAGAAGGCAATTTTTGGGTACATTGTTAAATGTTTGGAGTGTCAGAAGGTCAAGGCTAAGAATAGACACCCAACTGGGTTGCTACAACCATTTCCCATTCCTGATTGGAAGTGGGAAGTGGTGTCAATGAATTTCATCACCAAATTACCCAGAACAAGCAAGCAACATGATTCTATCATGGTCGTGGTGGACAAGCTTACTAAAGCTGCCCATTTCATTCCAATGAAGATTACTCATAAGGAAACCAATGTTGTTGATATTTATATGAGGGAAGTATCATGCTTGGATGGCATACCCATGACAATTGTGTCTGAGAGAGACCTAAAGTTCACCTCAAAATTATGGAAGGGATTATTCAAAGGGTTTAGAACAATTCTGAATGTCAGCACAACTTATCATCCTGATTCTGATGGGAAAACATAAAGGGTGAACCGAGTAATAGAGGATATGATAAGAATGTAAGTGATGGAAAAAACATCTAAATGGGAAGACTATCTACACCTGGTATAATTTTATTACAATAATGGGAACCAATAATAATTTAATATGGGCCCATTTGAGGTACTTTATGGTGGAAAGTACAACACACCAATAGGTTGGGACAACCCAATAGATAGAGCAGTATTTGGGTCAGAGTTGCTCATGGAAATGGAAGAGAATATGTAAAAAATAAGGAATAATTTAAAGATTGTTAAAGATAGGAAGAAAAGCTATGGTGACAAGGGAGGAACTCACAAGGAGTTCAAAGTGGGCGATCATGTATTCTTGAAAGTGAAGGCCAACAAAAGTTCCCTGAAGTTGGAAAACTGTTCCAAGTTGGAAGCTAGATATTGTGGGCCATTTGAAATCATAGAGAGGATTGGACGAGTAGCTTATATGATTGCATTTCCTGCATTTATTTCTATTCATAAGGTATTCCATGTATCATTCCTCAAGAATTATATACATGATGCTAATCATGTGATTGATTAGAATGTGATTTAGATGGAGCAAGAAGGCACTTTTCAAGTCCATTCGGTGTGCATACTACAATGGAAGATCAAGAATCTCTGGAATCAATCCATAGATATTGTAAAGGTCCAATGGACCTAGTATGGTACCGAGGACGCAACTTGGGAGCATGAATATGTTATGCAGTAAGAAAACCCACATCTTTTTGAAGATTTTGAAAATATTCTTGATATGATTTAAATAAGATGCACTAAGGATAGTGCATAAATAAGGGGAGGGGATTGTAATACCCTAAGGTCGAGCCCCTACTAAACTGTAAACATGTTTTGTAGGCTGGTGAGCCAAGCGATTATAAGCTAGGAGGCTTATGTGATGTTTAGGCCAGAGAGCCTATATACTGAAGGCCAGTGATCCTATTTTTGTATATGTAAACACTCATATCATTAATATAAAACATAGCTACATGTAGACCGACAACGATAAAAGAGAATGGGGAACTAAATTCTAGTAGGAAGGGAATGGGAAGGGATAATATCGTAGAAAGGGGGCTACGCTAGAGGGCTTATTGCCAAAGGAATGTTATAATATTATTTCTAAATATTATGGTGAGGATAATTATTTTATCCTAAGTTCTTATGGTAAGGCGAATTAATCCCAAGTGGAGAGAAAATGATCTCCTAGAGCCATGTGTCATCCAAGGTATATGCAAATATATGTGGGGAATTATTCTGTTCTGAGAATATTTTCCTCATGCACTCAACATTCACGCACTTAGTCATTCTCTCCATCATTGAAACTCCTCCATTGTAACCTTTGTAACTTGCACGCACCTGTACTTTCTTGAGACTATACCCTGCCTTAATGGTTGGTTGTTATTGCCATCATCTGTGACATACTCGATTTATGTTGTTTCCATCACCCTTACTTGTTTTACTTAGGATACCTATTTGACTTAGGAGATGGAAAGAAGAAGCAGGTTGTCAAGCCTGCGGGTTTGAAGAGGAGGGTTGTCCAGCTAATGGATTGAAGAAGTAGGTTGTTGGGATTATGAGAAACTCTCTAATGGTTAGAGATATTGGTGGGGAAGTGAATTATCTTGGAGAGATCCCAAAAAAAGCTACAGAGCTCTACGAATTCATGTATGACCTATTGTTGAATCCCTAGAAGGGAAGTGGAGTAGCCAATGGACTGTTGAACAGTGAAGGTGTATACTTCCCGGGGTAGGACAGGCATGTGGGGATTGAGAGGCTATGAGATGTGTGCATAAGTTGGCTCCTGGGAGGGAATTGTTCCTGATGTACTGTGAAACTTCCCATAGTCTCAACCTAGCTTAGGAATCCCTTTTCCCAGGTGGAGTTTAGTCCCAGTTCGTAGGTGACCCACTACTGAGAGTGATCAGAAGTGTGGTATAAAGCTGGGAGGTTCATGGTAGGTATGCACGTAGTTGGTGGACATCAATTAAAAGATAAGTAACGATTGTGTTAATGTCACACGTTTTCTTTAAGTACATGTCTATTATTTATAAGAATTGCATGTGTTTGCAACATGTTTGTTTTATTGTTAATTCCACATGAATCTGTGTTGTATCGGAATGTTTATGTATGTTTAAATTTTCATTATATATATATATATATATGAAGAATATTTTCAAGTGGACTACCCCATCAGGTGGTTGGGGATTGTTTTACAATGTGGTATATGTGTTTGAACAAAGAAAAATTGTGGTAGCATGCCCCGACCCTGGGATGGCGGGGAATGCTACAAATTAGTATCAGATATTAGAAAGAGTGGTTCTATGAGGTAGCATGGCTCGACATAGGTAGTCAGGGATGTTACATGCCCAACCCAATCCAAGAAATGTGGATATAGTGTTTTTCCATCTACTATCTATATTACTTCAAAATATGCCATAGTGCACACTCCATCGAAATCTACTTTCACACCTTTAAGTCTTCCAATTGGTAGCACTCTATGTTGATTTGATAGTTTTCTAATTTTATAATTGAATATCCCAATGTGGGTTCTCCCATGAACTGCCATGTATTCTTAGGTAAAACATTTACTTCAGAGTGTAAATCGAGTATAATATCACCCATATTGAAATCTCCAATTTTGACATTAAGTCATAATTCTCTACTTGTCCCTATTCTTGTATGCAGATGATTGACTGTTTTCTGCTTTAATTTCCCTTCCACCTCTGTGTTACATATTTCAAGAAGATTTTGTAAGATCTTAACAGATGATGGATCCTTCAATAAATTGACACAGGATTGCATGAATTTTTTTATGCTACTTACTTTCTCTAAATATTGTGCTTCACTGGTGTGGTCCATTGAGGAAGAAATCTCGTACATTTGTATGTTCTAAGTATGTTTCCCAGATGATGTAGACACAACATTTTTCTTAAGAAACTCCTATATTACCTCATTGAATGTTTCCTTTTATTTCCATGCATCAAACTAGTTCTATGGTTCAGTATTCATCTTTACCCATTGATGTTGCACTAGATATTGTCTTACTGCGTCAGTTCCTATCTTATCACCCCCTCGAGTGACTATATTGATGTTTCTTCCATCATCCATAGATTCTGCATAAATCCATTGTACATTTTGGTTGTTCTAGTTCCTCATTTCTTGGATCTTTCCCAAAAGTGTTGGACAAGCTTCTGTATCATGGTTTGTTGCATGACAATACATACATGTCGCAGGTGGAAGTGGACATTCCCTCGCATAATCTCCTAGATGTTGGTATTTGTGGCACACTAATGGACATTTTCCTTTTCCAAATCCTCATCTACCTCATCCTCCACCTCTGTATCCACTTGATCCCCTCGTGGTGCATTGTACTGAGGTACCTGGTTATACTGTGCAGGGTTATATTATGGCTTCACATTATTGTATTACAGTTGCAAAGTGTTATACTGTTGTTGCACATTATTTTATGGAGGTGGTACCTAGTTGAACAGAGGTGGAGCTTGTCCCATCATCATTTATTATTTCACCCTATAAGTATTTGATGTTCTTCCTCTCATTAGCTCCATTGTCCTACAATCTTTATCATCATGACCCACTAACTTGAAAAAATTGCAGTATGAGATTTTGGGTATTGTCTTATACTTATGCATTATTGGACAATGATATGGATCATGCCCATGCATTTAAAAAATATCAAATCATGGTTCTCCTTTTTCCAACTGGTTTAATACTCATGTTTCCGTGTACTACGTGAAATTTGGACATTCATTCTTATGGTGTCCTTATGTCATGCATGTGTTACACCAAACAACTTCTCTTTTCTCTTTTCCCTTATTATGGTTAAGTTGAAATGTTAGATTCTGTAGGTCCTCCTTTAGCTCCTCTATTGATGGATATGTCTTCTAATACTAGTTCTCTTCCAATTGAAAGGATGCTTGCAGTTTGGAACTTTTGTTGACTCAATGGGTATTTCAAGTGTTGTAACAATGACTTCAAAAATAAGTGCCTATGTTGCATGTCATTCATGGAATATTTCAACTTACCTTTGAGACACTTAAACCTCTAATCAATGTCCCAAACAGACTCACATGGTTTTTTCTTGATTTCAATGATTTCATTCATATACGAATCTTCTTAGCTATGATTCTGAAATTCAGTTATCAATAGTTTTTTCACATCTACAATAGTCCTTGTAACTCATGGTGGACTATTTACATCTAGTATCATGTACCAGTCTAGTGCATGTTTTCTTAGAATGATAGATATCTACATAATTTTTTTATCCTCATATGTGATGTTCTTTGATTCCCATATCTTCTTGTAGATAAATAAGTACTTTTCAGGGTCCTCGGATGCCTCTCCTCGAAATTTTGGTAACCTGATCATGGGATCATGTCCTGCCATTTTGAACTATGTTGAACTACTACCTCCATGCAGTGTAGATATTTGATTGTTGATTCCTAAATTGGATGCTCCAGTTGTTTCTCCTTGTTTGGATGTTTTTCCTATTGTATTTCTTCCACTAAAATTCAGTTGTCTAAATAGTGGTGTTCTCTTTGGTGTACTAGTCACACATGGGGTTATAGGTTCCACACTAACATTGATTTGGATTGGATTTTTACCTTTTGTTCCTACCCTTGGACCTTCTATATTCCTTTCATATGTTGCATGCAGGATTTCCTCAATGTGCTCCACAGCCTAGAGATCCTCTACCTCTTCCTCATCACTTTCCAAACCCTCTCTATTAGCTATGGATCTCTTCTTGTTATTCATCTTATATTGGTAGGGTACTCCACTGCGCGTCTTTCTAGCTATTTCCATTATAATATTTATTTGGTATTTCTCCATCATGATTGGCTCCATGGCCTCCTTATTTCCCTTATCCATTTCTCCCTCCATTTCTCCACCTCTTGTCAGTGCTTCCCCCCTTCCCCCATGCACGTAGGGAAGTTTAGTTGTTTGATTCCATGGTCATCGCACCATTTTTATAAAACAAAATCTTTATTGAAATATACAACAATCTGATATACCTACTTCTAGGTCCTTTTATAAAATCCTTCTCTACTTGACTATAAGACTGTGCGGTATCTTCTACAAATTCAATGATAAACCCTACAAAAATACTGTCTAACCACAAATCTATTGCGTGTATAAATTTACTGTTAACTTCTTGTAACTGCATGATCTCCATAGGATTCCACTCCAATTGTCTTATTCAATTTGTAGGGTGATTGTATTTTAACCTCAATAGCCACTCATGCAACAAATGCAGAAAATCATAGAAAAATACCTCATGCAAGTCGCTAAACATGTATTTGTCAATATATTTGTGTGGTGTTAAATTAGGGTTTCTATTATACTTCTGTGAAAACTCAAGTTCCTTCATTTTCAACCATCTTTTGATCTCCTCCTTTGTTGGATTCCATGGCCTGAACATTCCCTTCTATACTTTCAATCTTTGCACAATTCTTCCACGGATATCGTCCACTCAATCCTATGCAATTACAGCTAGAAACATAACCATTTTTTGGGTTTAATATCTCATCAACTTCTTGGTCTGACCCAGGTTCAAATCTTATTTGGGTTCCAACAAAACCCTCTAAGACTATCAACCCTCCTAGTAAACTAGAAGGAAACACAATGCACAGAGTGCACTGCACAGTCTAACCCAAGATAGCTTTCTGGGTGACTTTAATTCTAAAGTGCTTGTAGTTTAGGAATGAGTGAAGATATGGGAATGTATTTTATCTTCTTGATGCATTAATCATGTTATTCATTCAAATATTCCTTGGATTCATTCATCTTTTAAGCCCATGCATGCATTCTAATGTTTTTATCTTAACCATTCATTCATAAACTATTCATTGACATAAAGTAAACATGCAATAACCATCACATATAACACATGTTTTACAGTGGTTTACCCCCTCCTTGGCTACTTCCACAAAGTTTTGGCTTCTCTTGTATTTTATTTAGGTTGCTTCAAAATATGGCGTTGTGTGAATTACATCTCCAATCTTACAAGTATTGTGAGGTTAAGGAACCTCTGTGAGGTAGACTAGATCACACCAGGATCCTCATCCTTTGACCAAACCCTCAAAAACCTATATACTTTACTCTTCTGCAACCTTATTACAACTATTTAACTTAACACTTGAACAACTCAACTCAATCGAACCCACACAAACTAGAACTTCGACCTAGACCTCCTAGGTTCTTATTTATACTACTTTTAGACCTTATAATTGTTACAGTCTTTATAAAAAACTCTAACCCTAACTTGGTTAGATTTTCTTGTCATCTCTCATTGCATGCTTCTCTTCTTGCATGCTTATTTTCCTCACACATGATGCTTTTCCTTCTATATTTTCTTCTTCAAAATTAGGCCTTTCCTTCCAAAATTAGGTCCTTCCTCAATATAGGTCTGTGCCCAAAAAAGTACTTTGAGGATCAATCATATCCATTGATTGGTAGGTTCCCATGATGCATGACAGCCAATGATATTTCATGGGCTCCACCTGACCAAATATGAAGAAAGTTGGAGGGATTGTTAACCTGCACTCAATTGAATACTCCGACAAAATCTTAGTCGTAGATTCCCATATCACCAAGACAATCATATCTGTCGGGGTGGAGGATGTCGGACTTGCAGAGTGGTTACGAGTGGAAGAACTCTCATAAAAGGGTTCTTATAGTATTGAAAATGTATTATGGGGGGGTGATAGAGTGTGGGTTTGAGTTAGTACATGGAAGGTGTTGGATTACTGAGAGGGGGGGGGTGAATCAGTAATAGACCAATAATCCTTTTTAACCAAAAAATGCAAGTGTTATATCAATGTATCATTATAATTCAATAGTTGTAGAGTAAATAAAAAATGAACAAATGAGAAATCATACACATACACACTACACCATTGTTTTTACATGGAAACCCAAAGAGGGAGAAAACCACATAATTCTTTTTCTTATATGTCATTAAGAATTACATTCATTGGAAGAACCAAATTTCTTTGTTTTCCATATACGACTGGAAGGAGGCTCCAACCCCCAATTTTCTTCGGATACAACCTGAAGGAAGCTCCAACTCCTCAATTCTCTAGATACAACCAGAAGGAGGCTACAACCCCTAGTTTCTCAGGCTACAACCTAAGGGAAGCTCCAACTCCCCAATTCTCTGGCTACAACTGGAAGGAGGATACTACCCCCTATGTTCTCCGACTACAACTGGAAGGTGGATACAACAACATGTCCTTGCCTCGTCCAACTTTCTTGACGTAGAAGTAGAATGATGGAACCACTTTCACACTATCATTGTGAGCAATATTGATGTAAACTTGTACCAATCAACCTGTAATCAACCTGTAATAGCCTATACCGATAACCTATGCCAACATGTACCATACATCAACTTGTACCTCAACCTGTACCACAAACAAATGCATCAACCATGCACCAAACCTGTACAAATAACATGTGATAATAACGTGTCCAAACAAATTGTAATCAACCTGTACCATAAACAAGTGCATCAACCATGCACCAACCTGTACCTCAACTTGTACCATCAACGAGTGCATCAACCATGCACCAAATATGTATCAATCATGCATCAAATACATATAAAATATAAATCATCAAGATGTACCAACATCATCAACTATACACCTCATGTATGTACCAACTCATCAAATACTTGTCTCAACCATGTACCCAAATGTAGAAACTAAATATGTCATTGTATACTCATCAACCAATATGATCTGATCACATATACCTCAAACACTATACCACAAGTTTGTACCTCAAACCATGTGGTACAACCTCACTATTATACAACCTCTATCTGTACCAATAACTTCAACAACATACCTCAACCAAAATCCCTCAAACATGAACCAATATTAAACTTCAGTAGATCTACCTCAGATCAACTCTACAATAAGCCAAAAAATACCAAGAGGGAATCCAACATATTTACAAGGAAAACCCTCAACTTGATTAATAGATTCAACATTACACATATGAGAACCATGCCTTTTTTTCTTTGTGTCGCGAATCCACTACCGCAATTTTTTTGCCGCACATTTTTTGCTGTGGTTTTTCTGCTGCACTTTTTTTTCTGCAATTTTTCTACCGCACTATTTCTGCCACACTTTTCCTGCTGCACTTTTTCTACCACACTTTTTCTGCCACAGTTTCCTGCCATAGTTTTCTTTCTGCACCTTTTCTGTCGCACTTTTCCTTCTGCACTTTTCACTACCAGACTTTCTTCAAGGGTTGAGATCATTAAAAACCAACCCAATTAATCAACAATCTCCCCATTCAGAATTAATGACAACACTCTGATGCAATAATGAAGTCATGTCATGCAATACTGAATTCATATCACTCATGCTCTTCCCGTGACCATCACTCCCCTTGGAGCCATTCCTCTATTCTCTGCATATGATAAATCTCTCCCCCTTTGTCATCAATGAAAAAGGTATATTTCCATTCCGGGATGCTCCCCCTAACTGAACTGTCCTTGGGGATACTCCCCCTAATTGAACTTTTCCTAAAAATGATCCCCCAACTTGAATTGTCCTCTTTATGGTTCTTCCTTGTGTAAATATAAGACATATAAGATAAGAATTCAAAAGAATTCATTTTGGAGTAGAAATTACTCCGGGTCACTAGAGAAAATACTCAAAGGATTCCCTTGGAAGCAGTTTTGTAAAGATGTCTATCACTTGTTCTTTTCTTCCCACATATTTGACTCCGATTTTCTTCTCTACAACCTGTTCCCCTAGAAAGTGATACTTTATTGGAATGTGCTTCATCTTGGAGTGCATCACCAGGTCCTTTGAGATACTAATGGTTCTTGTATTATCACAATAGATTGGAATGGGCTCGTCATACTCAACCTATATATATGTCAAAGTTTGTTTCATCCATTGAGCCTGAGTACAACATCATGTTGCTGCAATATACTCTACTTCAGCTGTAGATAAAGATATTAATGATTATTTCTTGCTTATCCAAGATACTAAACACTCCCCCAAGTAGAATGTTTCTCCATTGGTTCTTCGTCGACCATCAATGAAACCTGCCCAATCTACATTTGTGTAGGCAATAAGTGATATATCCTTTCCTTTTGGATATCATAATCCAAACTCTTATGTTCCTTTGATATATCTGAAAATCCTCTTCACTGCTAATACATGTGATTCCTTTGGTGTTGCTTGAAATCGTGACACTTGTCCAACTGCCTCCATTACATCTGGTCTGGCTATTGTCAAATATAGTAAGATACCAATCATTGACCTATATTACTCTAGTATGTAGACTTTGAATCATCACCTTTGTTGAACTTGCAACTGGTTTGCATAGGAGTTGTAACTAGTTTGCAATCTTCCATTCCAAATTTCTTTAGCCTTTCTCTAATATACTTAGTTTCATAAATAAAAATTCCTTGGTTGCTTTGATGTATCTAATGACCTAGAAAGAAGGATAGTTCTTTGAGTAATGACATTTCAAATTCATTCTACGTGTCCTTTGAAATTTATGTCTTAGCCTGTCATCACCGCTTCCAAAAATAATATCATCAACATACGATTCAATTAATAAAATACTATATTGAGTTACCTTGATGTAGATGTTTTTGTATGCACCTCCTTTTATGAACCCTTCCTACTGTAGATATTTATCCAGTCTAGAGTACCATGATCTAGGAGTCTGTTTTAGATCATACAAGGCCTTCTTCAATTTTCACATGTAATCTGCATTCTCTAACAACTGAAATCCTTCTGGTTGTTCGATGTAGACTTCTTCCTCGTAAATTATTCCATTGATTCATTTTATTCTTCCTTTAATTCTTGTCCACCTATTTAATCAATTGTTACTGTTGTTCCTGATTTTATACTTAAGTCTTCAAAGTATAATGTCAAGGCATCCAAAAATAAATAAGGTTTTAGTGTTGACAAGAAGATCAATACTTTTAAGAAAATGAAGCTATGGTAGATTCTGAAGCTGTCTTTTCCTAGCTTCCCAACGTTCGTGGACACTTATGTCATGTTCAATCACTGCCCATGAGCGTTCAATCTCAACCTAGGTATTAGCGGTCTCTAGGATGGTATTAATCAAGGTTAAAGTAATGTTGGTCTGATCATTAAGACCAAGCTCAATATTGGGCTGCCTTGCAAGAGGTACATTCATGGAGAAAAGAAATAATCAAAGGATATGCTGTTTTTTAATATTTTTTTTTCTACTTTCAATTATATGAGAAAAGTTCCTAAAATTGAATTAATGGTATAATATCTCAGAAGTCGTCTTTCGTATCTGAGTTAAATTTGAAAATAATTAATGTGATGAGAGAAAAACATAAAGTTGTTAAACGAAGCAAGGAGTCAATAAAAGAGGAAACTCTCTCTGCTACAGAAGAAGAAAATAGATGAGAAACCTTTAATGAAGCATAAAATGTAGAAATCTAACTAACTCTCAGGTCTTATATTTGCTAATATCAAACACATAGGAAAATCTGTAAGCAATCAGATAACTAAATGAAACATACAACCACAATAGATGTTTTACTAAGTTGTGATTAAGAATTCATCAAAGACGTATGAATAAAGATGTTGAAATATGAAAGAATAGAAGAACACATAACTCAAGAGTGACGAAATATGGAGTCTCTGGTCTATAATTGTATTAATTATCGAAAAGGAGAGATTTCTCTATTACAATCGGCAAAAAACCAGCCTTCTTTTAGTCTTTTGAAAATATATTTATACAAGAGGTTCTCAACCCTAGGCAGTTGGAATTATCGTTATTCCTAGCTAATAATGGTTACAAAATGAAAACTTCAACCGTTAGACTTGGTTCTTTTCTATTTCTTTCTCATACTAGTAGAACATGTATACATATGTTACTTCATTGATTCTTTGAAGTATTTCCTTCACCTTGCTCGAGACATTTGACCCACCTGCTTAGAAATTGTACTAATAGTCTAGAAGGTTTTGTCACATCTTTTACCTCAAAAAGATACAACTTGTTTTGTAATTGTGGCAACCTGTCTTCTATGTTTTTATCTTTAGAAGTCATTGCCTGTAACTGTAAATTTAGCTTTACCATCCATCTATCTCTTTGAGCGATGTTAACATGCTTTAGCTGTGAAATTTCAATCTGAGCTTCCTTTAAGCTCTCTTTGATTTCAAGTTGATGTTTTACAATGTTGATTTTTCTTAGTATCTCAAAACAATCATCCTTTCCAATGCCTAGTGATTCTGTATTCAGTAAATCAAAAACCTCTTCACAATCCTCTGTTATTTTTTTGGCCATTCTTTTACTCTGTGCTATATTGGCCTCCCATGCCTTCAATATTATATTGACTCTGATTTGTTTTGCAACAATCAATCTAGGAGTTACAGGTACTTCTTCTCTAGCCGATGACACGACCACTTTTTGAAAGGTGGTCTGTGCTGCAATAGCTTCTCCTTGTTTGAAACTGATATTATCTAATGATTGATTTACTTCCTGAAAACGATTTTGGATGATCTCTACCTTAGCCAAAAGGCTTTGTTGTACTATTTCCAGTTTCTTTAGCACTTCCTATGCTTGAGCTTGGAACACTGCTATATCCATAACCATTTTCTTAGTGGAAATTACCTTGTTTTGTAATTGTTTAACCAACTCATCTTGCTGGAAAAGACTGGACTTGAGTAGTTGGATTTCTTGTCTAGCACCAACTTTAGCTTTTTCAAGTCCTTTATTGACCTCATCTCTGATATTCTTCTCTGTATTCCTTATTTGATCTCGCAACTGACTTATCATATGATTTTTCTGCTTCAGCCTTTCTTTCAAATTATCAACTAAGAATAGGTTAGTTGTTGCAAAATATCCCAAAGATCTTGCTACCTCTGTAGAAAAGTATTCATATTCCAAATTTTTTCCATCCAATAATACTCTGTGCTTTTTGACCATTGCACCCTCTTTCTAGTGCATTTCTTTCTTTACCACAACTTTCCTTTTCTTACTAAAAAATAAATCGGTAGGAGGTATTTCTTTAATGGGGATAGGATTGAGATCCCCTATGAATATTACCTCTGCATTAGGGTTTCCTTTGGTGAACTGTAATGGCATGATAGCCTCAATGGGGTTGCAAATTTCTATGGATAGTTGTTTTTCAGCTCCATCTATAGTTGATTTATCAAGTGAAGATAGTGGCTTATATTCTCCTTGTTTTTTTAATGTTTCTGGTTGATCTTTGGACTGGTCATCGGATACCTTTGTTGCTGGGATATCCTTTTTTTGAGTCGATATCTCAAATCTATCTGGGTTTTATGGGGATTGAATACCAATCCTTGATCAAATTGAAAAGACACTTTCCATATTGATCACACTCCTTCTTATTAAAATTCACTAGAAAATTGGCATTATAAATGAAGTTTGATGTTGCAGACAATTTATACATCGCCTGTATATGTTCCAGTCAAAATGAACCAACAACTACCTTCCGAGAGTTAAATATAGTTCTAGTTGGGATATCTACATGATCTAGTGCCCATCCAATCATGTCAGTGTAAGGTAAAATCCTCGGCCTTGTTGCTACCTTATGTAGCTCTGCTTGAGCGATAATCTTATATTTGGTAGGTAAGTTATCCTTTTCGTTGTTGCTTGAATCATCAAGGAAGTTTACCACTTCGTATTGTATGGTGTTGTACACATGCATCCAGGTTTTAAATGTTCTTATACTTCTAGGCAAAGTATCAGAAATAATGTTTGTGTTCTAGCCAGAACTTTCACCTGTTACTTTAGGTGCTTTCCGTGGATCCATGATATCAAATTTCAGAGTTCTATTACCTGTTATAGATAATGAGAATGTAGAAAACTATTTATTTCACTAAGCCATCTTTGTGAAAACAAGAATGTAATTCGGAACTAAAAAATCTTTTTACCTTAAACGCATAAACCATGCATATACCTTCACTGACAACGCGTTTAATTTCTTTAATAAAAATTATTTGGGTGTTAAAATCAGATCTTATTTGGAATCATTTCCCTAAATCAGATATTAATGTCATTAATGGTCGATACCTTCGGAAAATCACAGAATTTGAATGTATCCAAGTTATTATTAAGCAATAGATTAATTAGAGTATAATCCTCATTTAGTACATTAATTAATAATACTTATCATTTAATGAAGTTTCAGTGTTTCGAATCTCAGGGATATTTATAACAGTTAAAAATAAATCTTACAAAACGTGAAGTCGTGATAGGTTTAATTAAGTATAATCATTTTTAACTCTTCTAATTAATAACAATTAGTTTTAGAATGGCGGGGTTTCGGGCATCGGGACTTCAAAAGATTTTATATGTAATAGCTCTCGAATCATGAAGTTGCGATGAGATTTACTTATCACTAATCTTTCATAATCTTTAATTAACCCAGCTTAACATTTAATACTTTCGTGAATTTGAGAATAGGGGCTTCAAAGATGCTCAATGTTGAACATTCATACTTCGAGAAACTCTTACTCTTGAAATTTTGAAAGAAAACCTTTATATAAATTGATTCATTTATAAATAGGTGGATCCATAATCTCTTAAGAATTTTAGACCATTGGATTAATCATAAGGCTTCATTCGATGATGATTATCCAACTGCATTTTTTTGGTTTTTATTTAAACAAAAATGAAACTTATTTTAGTCTAAAGTTTAGAATGATATGTATGTTTCAACATAGGCTCCATATAGGGATCTCGTCTCCCTCCGGAATGAGAAGAACAACAAACCAGGTACCTTTATTGGGTAAATGGAGTCATTATTACATTTATGTGAAACACATATGAAGAAGACACAAAGAATGATTTTAGAATTTCATCTTTATCTTTGAAAACTTTCATAACTTAATCATTTTCTGATTCTCGAGTTAGGCTTATCAATGGCTTTCCTTTCCTAAAACTGACTTCAAATTTGTATAAGATAATCAAAACAACCTTAATTGTTCCACCAGGGTTTATTTTATTTTGTTCACATCAAGGTAAAGTAATTTCAATATTTTAAGTTAGGGAGTCCCTATCGAGCTTAGAATGTAGATCTAGTAAAAAATAACTAGTTACCAGAGCACCTTATAACTCATGTATAACAACCTAGTAGATATTGTAGACATTGCTTCACTGCCAACGAGCCTGTTCAATACCCCGGTGAAGTTATCATATTTCCCACATTGAATTTCCTTTCACCACTTCAATTAGTAATTTAACATTTAAATGTTGATATCAGGGCAATCACTTAATCAATTTCCTTTCATCATCTATTTTGGACTAGATGGGGGCAATCATTTTATGAATTTCATTTCACCATCTGTCTTGTTATAAAACATGAAGTGGGGCAAATCAATCAGTATGCAATATACCCAGGAAGATGTCTGTTTATAATTTTTCAATAGAGGTATGTCAACTCACTTTGATTTCTCTAGATTAATCCTTCCTTGACCTTTAAAACATCTTCGCCTTCAGGGAAGTTCTCAAGGGGAGTTCTTTTTTTTTTTTAGGGACTTTCCTTGAGAAAAACTAATCAGTTTAATCATGTTAGAAGGACTAAGATAGCTAGGATTAACCTAGACATACTTCTGGTTCAGTTAAAGTTAGAGGAATTATAGAATCTTTACCTATTCGCGTTTTGAATATTTGCTTATGAGTTTCCAAAATTA
>JASDQU011027058.1:17503-27785 GCA_032191745.1 Picea mariana | reverse complement strand
GATGCTACCGGGTGAATGGTATGTTTTTGTGCTCAAGACCATTACCTATAATACCTCCCTAGCTAGGAGGGAGTGTTGATATTATGGTAGTTGCGGGAGGTATTTACCTCCACGTGTGAACCTGACGAGAATATAATACTTCGGGAAGAAAGAAGAAACCCTAATAAGTTGGCTAATAACCCTAGAAGACTTGTCAGCTCAAGAAGATAATTTATATTAGGGTATTAGCCTCCAAGAGAAGAAGTCGGCCAAAAATAATAATAATATACTGAACAGACAAGTACCTAGTAGGAGAAGTCGGCCCCAGTAAGTCTGCTAGAACCACTATAAATATAGGGTGCCAGTCTCTCATTTGATACATCTCAACAGTTGTAGAGAGCCAGTTTTGCATAGTGCAATTGCAGTCTTGTGCGCAGGTTTGGAGGAGAGCTGCTGGTGTAGCTGCTGCAACTAGCAGTTACGTTTTGGCTTGGACTATCTCTTGGCTAGGGTTTGGAACATCTGATCAGCCTTTGTTGATGCACTATCCTTGGGGAAAGGTGCGCTACCCTTTGTTTGGCTATCTAGCCTAGGGTTTGCTTCCAGAGTGATTCTCTGTCAAGGTTAAGGTGTTCGGAGGGTGGCTTCGGCCTATGGTTGGGTGACAAGGGTATTGTCAATGATAAAACGAGCACACATCTTTCACATTCTAACAACTATTACAGACGATTTGTGAAAGGGTTCTCACAACTTGGAGCACTATTGATAGATCTTACCAAAAAGGGAACATTTAGTTGGACTCGGGAAGCACATGCATCATTTGACCGAATGAACAAAGTAATGAGCACTTATCTGGTACTAGCACTTCCATATTTCTCTCAGCCATTTGTATTGGAGTGTGATGCATCTAGAGAGGGAATAGGAGCAGTACTAATGCAAAACCGCCATCCCATAGATTTTGAGAGCAGGAAGTTGAGGGAGCCAAAAAATCTCTACTCAATCTACGATAAGGAGATGTTAGCTATTATGCATGCACTGGCCAAATTCCGACAGTACCTGGTGGGAGGACGTTTGTAGTAAGGACCGACCATAATAGCTTGAAATACTTCCTGGAGCAAAAGGATTTGAGTGAGAGATAGAAGAAGTGAGTGAGTAAGTTACAAGCATATGAATTTGATATTGAATATGTTAAGGGCAAGAATAATGTGGTTGTTGATGCCCTTTTCAGGAGGCCTTCATTTTTTTCCCTTGCCAAGGTCTCAGCAGATTGGAAGTCTACCCTCTTGGTGGAATAATCCAAAAATACATTCGCCTGTGAGTTGATGGAGGGTACCAACCAAGATGACAAGTACAAAGTAGTGGATTACATTATCTACTACAAGGAGATGATCTATCTTGTCCCTGAGTCCATGCTCAAGGGTAAGATCTTGAGGGAAATCCATGACGCCCCTTTAGTCGGCCACCTAGGGTACTTAAATACTTATAGACAAGTAAGAGAGAGGTTCTCATAGAAAGGTCTCAAGGAGGATGTACTACGGTATGTGAGGGAATGCAGGATTTGTTAGTAGAACAAGTCAAAGATGACACACCCAGCAGGTTTACTCTAGCCACTACCTATTCCAGAGAGGAAATGGGAAAGCATTTCCATGGACTTTATTACAGGGTTACCAAAGGTCCAAGGCAGGAACTGTATCTATGTGGCAGTGGAAAGATTGACCAAATATGCACACTTCTTCGTTATTCCTTCTGAATACAACGCATCACAGGTGGCAGATCTCTTCTTCAGGGAAGTGTTCAGACTCCACGGTCTTCCAAGGAACATAGTCAATGATCTGGATAGCGGGTTTCATAGTGCATTTTGGCAGGAGTTATTCAAGTTATCTGGGACAGAGTTGACACCTAACACTAGCTATCACCCCCAGAAAGAATGACAGACTAAGATAGTGAAAAAATGGGTAGTAGGGTACCTGAGGAGCTATGTGTGAGGACACCAAGGAGCATGGATAAAACAGTTTCATCTTGGGGAGAATTGTTACAACACCACTCATCACATGTCCATCAGGATAATACCATTCAAGGCAATGTATGGCTATGATGCCCCATCATTTTTAGATTTGGTGTTTGGACAAAGCACGGCCCCCAAGGCCAAAGACTGGTTGCAGGAAATTCAGGACATCCTAAGGGTCCTAAGGGAGAATTTACAGGTTGCTCAGAACCAACAGAAGATGTATGCAGATAGGCACTGGGTAGAACACAATTTTGAGATTGGGGACCTAGTATTTCTTAGGTTGCATCATTACCGACAGTCATCACTAAAGAAGAGTGGTGCAGAGAAGTTGAAGCTTCACTTTTATGGACCTTGAGTGATAAGGAGAGTTGGAGAGGTGGCATATGAGTTGGAGCTACCATAGGGAAGACGAATCCACAATGTCTTCCATGCGTCGTGCCTCAAGAAAGCATTGGGCTAACATGTCACTGCTTCGGTAGATATTCCTATGTTAGATGAGGAAGGACAATTGGTTTTAGCACTCGAGAGGATTGTTGATGTCCAGGAACGGAGGCTGAGAAGCATAGTCATATGAGAATACTTGGTCATATGGAAAGGGTTGTCTGCAGAAGATGCTACGTGGGAAGGAGAGCAGATTTTACAATGCCTTGATCTAGAATTGCTTGAGGACAAGCAATTTTGGGAAGGGAGGACTCTAATGTCCCTTTCTAATTAATGACTCATTAGCCTATACAACTTCTGTAGGCTATAGTCAAGAAAGAAAAGGGAGTCAATGCATCAAATTCTAAAGAGATAATTAAATAAAATAAACAATTATATTTTATTGAAAGGGAGTTAAGTAAGGATTTGATTTGGTCAAAGGAAGAAAGAGATAATAAAATAAAATAACCAATTATATTGAAAGGGAGTTAAGTAAGGGTTTAATTTAGTCAAAGGAAGAAATATATAGAAGAACCAGAAGAAGAATAAATAGTAGGGGCAATCTCTCACTTTGGCATTATGATTTGATAGCTTATTGAGTGCTCTTGGAGATATAACACCCTGTTTCCCCCAGTTTGTAAAAATAACTGGACTGGCCAAGAACTGTGGCAAACTTAGAAATGTGAATAATATTATGAATATNCTTTGGTTGCATCATTACCGATAGTCATCACTAAAGAAGAGTGGTGCAGAGAAGTTGAAGCTTCACTTTTACGGACCTTATAGAGTAATAAGGAGAGTTGGAGAGGTGGCATATGAGTTGGAGCACCATAGGGAAGTCGAATCCACAATGTCTTCCATGTGTCATGCCTCAAGAAAGCATTGGGCTAACAGATCATTGCTTCAGTAGATATTCCTATGTTAGATGAGGAAGGACAATTGGTTTTAGCACTCGAGAGGATTGTTGATGTCCAGGAATGGAGGCTGAGAAGCATAGTCATATGAGAATACTTGGTCATATGGAAAGGGTTGTTTGCAGAAGATGCTACGTGGGAAGGAGAGCAAATTTTACAATGCCTTGATCTAGAATTGCTTGAGGACAAGCAATTTTGGGAAGGGAGGACTCAAATGTCCCTTTCTAATTAATGACTCATTAGCCTATACAACTTTTGTGGGCTATGGTCAAGAAAGAAAAGGGAGTCAATGCATCAAATTCTAAAGAGATAATTAAATAAAATAAACAATTATATTTTATTGAAAGGGAGTTAAGTAAGGATTTGATTTGGTCAAAGGAAGAAAGAGATAATAAAATAAAATAAGCAATTATATTGAAAGGGAGTTAAGTAAGGGTTTGATTTGGTCAAAGGAAGAAATATATAGAAGAACCAGAAGAAGAATAAATAGTAGGGGCAGTCTTTCACTTTGGCATTATGATTTGATATCTTATTGAGTGCTCTTGGAGCCATCGTTTTCGTTGGAGTTTTGGGAAAAATCCTTCCACTGCAGGTTTAGTTTTGGTGGTGCAATATCCACCCTAGCTAGACAAGAGGAGGATTCATCTAGAGTTCTCATTAGAGTTCATTTGGTGCTTGATTTCATATTGGAGGGAGTTGGGAAGCATATCAGCTCTCACAGGGTGTCTGTGGCGATTTGCAGGAAGAGACCGAGTTTCAAATATGCAGGTGCCAGGAGGGTTGATTGTAGATCAACGTTGTTGGAGCATCGCAGAGAAAGGCTTGGAGAGCCTTGGCTTCATTGATTGGCATCATACCGGGTTTCTTGTGTGGTTTCTATAGATTGTGTAGTTGCCTAGCAGCCAATAGCTTGTGTGCTTAGTAGCATTCTGCAGTTGTTATTACAACCATTAGTTGTCATTGTATTGATTCTTGAAGTTTTCTATCCATAATACGATGCCATAGTTATCTGCTCTAAATTTTGTGTAATGAATGTTTTCTATCTGTTTGATGTTGTTCTTCATTAAGTAATCTATTTAAAAAGGGCTAGCAGTGTGAAATTTCCTCCCAACCCAGTTGGGAATATTACATGCCCTAATAGATTTGTGCAACATAATTCTATATGAACTGGATGGAATAAGCTCCATTAAAATTTATTCTTATTTTAACAGTTCGTATGAAATGACCCTTAGGTGATGATGGGGTTGCAGTACCCCAGAGGATCTGCTTCTATCGTGCAGTCAGCTTTTCATAATTCCACGGGATTAGATTATCCTACCCTTAGAGAGAAGGATGATTGGGTGGCAGGACCCTGGAGGAGATGCTTCTATCATGCAGTTGGATTTGGATAATTCAACAGGATTGGATCAGACCACCATTGAAGAAACATTGGTAGTCTGCAGCAGTGCTGAAGCAGGGAAGACAGTGTAGGCCCATGTTATCAAAATTGGGTTTGGCTTAGAGTCTAGACATCAGTCTGATCAACAAAATTCTCGGCATGCATGTTGAGTGTTGAAGGCTACATAATGCCTTCCAAGTTCCAACAGTTTGACAAAAGGTTTGCAAGAAATTCGTTGACATGGACTACACAAGTTGGAGAATAACCTCACGAAGGGAATCGTGCATCTTGGTCTTCTCTTGATAGGGAGCTTGCAGATCTTTGTGAAACCCATTTCTGGGAAAACTGTTAACTCAAAGATGTAGACCTTGGCCACCATTGGCAATGTGAAGGCTAAGATCCAAGATGAGGAGGGGATCCTTCCCAAGCAACAAAGGTTGATCTTTGCGGGTAAGCGGCTGGAAAATAGGTGTACCCTGGCTGATTATAACATTAAAAAAGAGGCTCCTGTGAGGCTCTGAATTATCTCCCTCTTGGGGGCCTTTCAAGGATGAATCAATCGCATTTAAGGATACCCTTTTTAAATCAACTAAACCCTCAAGTAGCATTAAGTTTGCTACTAGTTTTGTTCCAACTAATTCTCCCCAACCTATGAAGGCACCTACTCTGTCTTTCATTGTCGATAAGACGACTTCAACTCCAGTAGTAAATATTGAACTTGAATGGGTTAAAGAGGAAGAGGAATATTTCCTAAAACATGGGATGATTCAAAGGTTTAATTTCTTATGGCCATCACTAAAAAATCTCTAGAAGTGGATTAATCAATCATGGTGTTCCTCTTTGGATGGGTTGGCGATGATCCACCCATTTGCAAAAGGTTTTTATTATCCTTGATCTTTTATTAGAGAAGGATAGACGAGGGATGTTGGTATGGGCACTTGGTTTATGTACAAAGCAAGCCTCTTTATGAAGCCATGGACACCTGGTTTCAACTTGCTTATAGATTATTAGAGGCTCTTATTTGAGTAAAATGCCCAGTCTCCCCCTTCAATACTTGGGTGAAAAATCCTTTTCAACCATTGGTAACACCTTTGATAAGTTCATTATTGTGAGCCTAGAAACAGGGAGGAACACTGCCACCACATATGCCTGAATTTTCATTTATGCAGATATGAGTAGGTTCTCCCAGCGAAAATCATGTTGGTGTGTGAGAATCGTAGTTGGATACAGCTTTCAAATTATGAACATGTCACTTTTTGTTTCAGGTTATGTTTTGAGCACAATCACATGACGGCTTGTTGCATGAAGGAAAGGGTCTCTCAAGTTAAAAAGAAAATGAAAAATAAACCCACCAGATGGAAGATTGTGAGATAAATCACCACTGAATGGCTACATCTATAGAGCCAAAGGCACTCAACATGAAGCTTCTGCAAATGATCCTAACCCTCCCACAAAGCGGGATGGGGCAGACAATGATACAAAGATGACTAAGGAGTCAACTCCACCACTACAAGTTTCCATGCATCATTGTTCCACTAAATGAATGGAGCGAAGGCATGATTTAGACAAAAGAGACTAGGAAAGCAAACCAATCCCTTTGATCAAGCTAGATTATGCAAATTTCAAAAGAAAAAAGGAAGAAAAGGATAGTTCATCAATATGCATGATCCTCTGCCAGGGAGTTGTTGTAGGTGCCTCTTTGTAAATTTTGTAAAGTAGCCAAGCCAATATGTGGCCTCTTGTAGGAAAAATACATAGTTAGTACTTGGTATAAATGGAGGGATGTGACATTGACTCTCTTAGCACAAATCAAGGTTTTGAATTATAGGGTCAAAAAGTTTGAAAAACAAAATAGAGATATGATAAAAAAAAATATTGTAAATTGTTTATGATTAAAATATTTTGTAGTTTCTACTTATTAAACCAATATGGCATCTTAACTCTAGATCTATCAAGCAACGAGAGGGATCAAATCTAGAGGTGTAATTTTTTTAATTATTTAGGATAGATCTAGGCAGATATGAAAATAGGGTAACAATATTTTATGTAAATATCATATTTGTAGTGTTTCTATTTATGTGTAAATCTGGTTCCTCTTTTTCTATCTATTATCCTTGTACATATCAAATCTCTCTCTTCCATATATAGAGATACTTTTATTTCCTTTTGTATCTATATTGGGCTACCATATACTATTATTGTTATATATATGCACCTAGCATATACTATCACTATTATTTGTTACATGTATTATATATTTTTTTTAAGCCAACATGTAAGCATTACCCACATACGTGACAACATCTCTATCATGTTGGGCTATAGATGCATCTAGCTACTCTCAGTGCAAAAAAAACTAATGGCCCTTAGATAAACCATTATAATACAAGTAGCAATAAGACAAATTTGTGTAATAGAATAAAGGAATGTTGAACATCTAGGACATCACCATGAAACATAGTAACCCACACCTAACTTCTCAATTAAATTGAGGGTTTCTTACCACTACAAGTATTCTTTGTATCATATTGACATATTCCTTTTGACAAATAGAAAGATATGCTAACAATGTTGTCATTGCAATAAGAAAAGCAAAGAGGATTAAATAAATGAGGTGGAAAACTTTTGATTCCTGTAGATAATATTGGTCTTTGATAGTGTGCATGATTTCATCCATGGCCATTATGATTGTTGGGTACTTCCTTGATAATGATCAATAATCATCCCAAATATGCTATACTTTGTCATTATATGTAGAAAACAATTTTAGGGTACATAACTTAAGAACATGTTAATTTCAATCTCAAATTTATTGTGTAGGGAGATATCAAATTGCTTGAGGTGAAAATCTCAATTTGATATCTCTTGACCCATAAGGAATCCTAGTTTAATATAGAGTTATATTAGTTTATTTATTACAATATGTATATGCTTGTTTAGTGTGTTCTTTAATACTTTTCATACAACTTCAAATGACAATACAATTTTAGCTTATATTATTTACAATACTATTTATATCCCATCATGGAAATGCAAGAGTAAAGAAGAAAATAATTACATAAAGCTATCAAAGAAGTAAACAAATTGACATCATTATAAGCCTAAGTTTATATTCCTTAGTATTGAGTGTTCATAATAAAAAAAACGTCACTCTTGGAAATGAGTTACAACATCAAGCTTATGATTGATACCTGAGGTTGTGAACAAGGATGATAGTGGTAAAGAAAGTAATGTTGAATTGTTGAGCTAGTTATGTTCAAGTTTTCTTATAGTTACTAGGCTTGTAATCATTGCAATAATGACCTGTTTATGCATTTAATCTTTGTTTTGAGCATCACTTTGAATTCAAGTGCAGTTTTGATAAGGATATGAGTATGGAATGTGATTGAAAATAGAAGCATTCTAGTAGTAGTAATATTATTTGATCATAATGCTTGACATTTGGCTTTGAAAACTAGCCTTTTATTAGGAAAATATTTTTCTACCTACTTTTTGACCTAAAATTAGATCTTGTTTTGATGTTTTTGTTTAGAGGTACATTACATTCTATCATATCTATTTAGCTAGTGGATTATTTATATTATAATCATTCTACCTTCCCCATGTCTCTATCTCATGATTTGTCTCTTTAGTTCCATACACATGTTCATTTCCTACTCGTTGCATTGTCTTCCTCCAGTCGAGTTTGCATGCTCCTCTCACTTCTTCCAAATTGCTCCTCTCACTTCTTCCTCTCACTTCTTCCAAATTCCTCTCATTTCACACACATGCTTTTTCCAACTAACCTTTATGCTTACTACATTCGCATGTGCCACGATTCTAAATTTTCCTTGTCCCCTCATTCCACGTGCTTCTTTCCTTAGGCCAAAACAAGAAGACCATTGCACACTTTCCAACCCACTTAATTTTCTTTGAACTTGCTAAATATGTACCATTGATTTTTCCATCCTGTATTATTCCTTCACAATTTTTTTCTATATTTATCTCCTACCTATATTATACCATTATGGAATAATATAGGTGAACCATCCCTTGGTCTCCAACTTTGAATGACTTGAATATGTGATGTGCATTTGTGTCGTCCTTGTAGCTTGTGTTGTTTTCCAACAACTTCTCATGAATATGTGCATAAATCCATTGCAACTACTTTGCAAATGTATTTCCATCATCATGGGCCTTTTCATATCCAAATGGAAACTCAATCAAGTCTATCTCATCCTTTGAGTCTTTTCCATGCACTATATTCATGGGGGAAACCTCTTCATATTTGCTAAGTTGTAAAAACATTTCACATGCACTAGTATCTAATCCCACTATTTTGGTATATTTCGAGCCAAGCATCTTAATAGACTACTTAAACTTAAGTTCACCACCTCAATTTGACCATCCCTTAATTCCTATATTATGTTACTTTTACCATCCCTTAAGATGTATGGTGAACTATATTGCTACTTAATTCCTATATTTTGTTAAAATATCTAAAAAAATGATTGATGAAGCTCATATCTCTATTTGAAGTGATTGTTTTTAATAGTCCATGAATTCTGTAATTTTCTTGAAGAGCATATTTGCATAGTAACTACCATCACTTATCTTCCTACAAGGAAAAAAGTGAAACATTTTTTAAAACCTATCCACCACAATAAATATTGCATCAAACTTTCATTGTATTCTTAGGAATCCAAGAACAAAGTGCATTGAGATATCTTCCCACATATTTTTTGAAACTTGAAATGGTGGTGTATACGATTCTCTATTCTAACTTTTTCCCTTCATCATTTGATAAATCTTACACCACTCAACAAACATGCTCTCCTCAATGCTCAACCAACAATAACTCTTTTCTAGGAACAATTGTGTTTTTTCATGCCCAAAATGTTTTCCAGTATTGCTTACACTATGCATCTTCCTAATGAGAATCACCCTCTCGATCATTCTAGAATGCATAATCATATATTTTTTAACAAGTATCCATCCTTAAAAAAAGGGCCTAATTGTGATATCTTATATCGCAAGACCGGATTCTTACATATTTACATAATTTATGCAAAATCCATGTCATTCTCGTGCATCTCCTTAATTAGATTAAATATCGTTTTTTCATTATTCATGGTGGTGAACAATACTGTTTTTCCACTCAATTTGTTGGCCACTTGATTTTCCTTCGCTACCTTATGTTTCTCAACAACAAAAAAATAGTTATGTAGATACTCAACCCACTTGACATGTCACTAATTAGAATTCACCTATGTGTTGACTAACATCAGTGCTTGGTGATTTGTAAACTATACAAGGTCTTTATGTAATATATAAGTTATCCAATGCTTCAACACTTTCTATATTGGATAAAACTCATAGAAATACGAATAACTCCTTTTCATCACCTCATTCAACTTCTTGCTAATGTATGCTTGCTAACTGCAACTAGACTAGCATCATAATGAACTTAGAAAACTAACCATGGATTTTTTCACCTTCTTCTTCAATAATTCAAAATTGTATTGAATCACTTCCATCCACTAGAATGTGTATCTCTTAAGAGACTATGTAATTGGTGTGTAAACATTACTAAAATTCTTGATT
>JASDQU011027057.1:16442-31813 GCA_032191745.1 Picea mariana | reverse complement strand
TTGGTGCTAGAACATATAGGGATTTGGTGCCTCCTTCTAGTGGGTGCTAGAGAAACCAGGGAGTTGGTGCTTCCTTCTAGTGGGTGCTAGAGAAACTAGAGATTTGGTGCTCTCAAACAAGTTGCAGCTTGTAAAACAGAGGTAGCAGCCTCACATTGAGTTGGTGCTCAATTAAAGATGACGTACAGAACTTAAAAGACTGCCTATCATTTCGAAGAAGAAGAGGTTTTCTCCCTTTATGGGTTTCCTCATGAAAATCTGTCTCTGTGTATACCTTGTGTGTGACTGATGCTTTTTACTTTTACTTTCCATATGCTATATAATGTTGATGACTACTTGAAGAAAGATTAAGAATGTTTTAATAGACTTAAGATTGTTTAAGCTCAAAGACAACTGATTCACCCCCCCTCTCAGTTGTATTAGTAATTTCAACACTTTTTACAATCAGCAAGAATGTCAAAAACCCTAGACATCCAAAAACCTAACCCTAGGAGATGAAGCGCCAAAAGTCATGTGGGCCCTGTTTGGGTAAGTTAGTACATCAACTTCTCGGGGTCGTAACTTTTGCATACGGTCTCCGTTTTAGGCGTGTGATAGCCCGTTGGAAAGGTATCATCGAGGAGATTCATTTTGGGGGCTCAATCATGCCTTCAACCATCATTGAGGAGATATATCCCGAAAAAACTTCATTTAGGCCCTCAAAATGGCCTCGGAAGTTAAAACTGCTAAAAATAGTAAATTGCCAAATCAGAAAACTGTTTTGAGATAGTTGGAAAAGGTGGGTGGCCACCGATATCCATCTGGATCAACTACTTTGAGAAGGGGAAAAAATGAAGTTCTGTTTGTTTTCAATTGAAGGTTTTACAGCTTGTATTGCAGCCTGCCCCTGTAAATTAAACCTTTTGAGATTGTTGCCATGGTGTATTACATAATGTCTCAATATTCTGACCTTGTTTTGTGTCTTAGGGAAAGAAAATCTACATATTTATCATAGTTACTCACGGATGTTGTGGAAGTGGAGGAGAAACTCCGAGCTTGTGGTAGGATTCAAAGTCAGCATCATATCAGTTCTGAACATGAGACAGATTTTATTTGTTGTCCCTATGAAGAAAAGATAGTGGATGACTTGGTCCTCGAAGCAGGTATCTTTGACAACCTTTCCTCTGAGAAAATAACTGTCTCAAACATTGACCAAGAATAGCTTGTTGTTGACAAACGCTTTGGTAGTAAATACTTTGTTTTTAAAAATCATCCTGAAACAAGACATTCTGAATGTCAAGAGTCAAAGGTTTGTTATGGACAACCTATTTTTGATGGAAATACCAGTGATGGTGATAAACAATTTTTTTCTATGATTTATTTGGAACCTCTCAGCACTATTCCTGTAGATGATGATTATGATCATGATCCTTATAAATGCAATGGAGGTGTTGAAAGGGATTTTCATATAAATATAATCTTTTATCCATCACCAACCAATGAACAACCTTATCTTAATAAAAACCAGGTGTATGAGCAGCAGACTATCCCCACGGTATATGTAGAGATGATCAGTCATCAACCAACATGTGGTTCTAGAGTTATGAAATAGCTATTCAACCCACAAATGCATGTTTTTGTCATTCAATCAAGTATGCCTGCAGAAGACATCACACAAATTTTCAGCAGCTTTGAAACAGTGAAGGTAACCTTTCACAAATTAGTCAAGCATTGCTTTCAGTTTCATGACCATGTCGATGAATACATAGAGTTGCACTTTTCAAATTCTTTGGAGCATGCAAACTTAATATTTTTATCAGCATGTCCAAGTGAGTATGGTTTCTTGAATGAATTCTTATCACTATTGTTACATTTCAAACATCAGTTGTTGATCAATGACAGAGACAAGGTTTCTTCAATTTTAAAATTGCTTGAATGGTTGTTATGGAAGGCAGTATTTACCTAACCAATTGCAGAGATGGTTAGAGTAGAGTAGGGTAGTAAATAATATCGTTGTCTAAGAATTTATTTTTTTCTAGTTTGCAGCGGAAATATCAGTCAGTTTGTGTGAATAAAGGTCGGTTTTGAAGGTATACAGAGATCAGTTGCACAGGTCTTGAGATTTTTCAGAGATTGGTTTCATAGGCAAGATGACTTCCTAGCCTAATAGATAAGGCAACTGGAACTACTAGGTTCTTGGAGCCTCACAGGGAGGTCTTCATCCCAATTGGAGCCAAATGTTAGCACTTAATTTTTTATGGAAATTTTAAGTATCTTTAGCATCCTTGTGCTAGACTTTTGAAATATTTTTTGCTCATTTGTCCTAGTTCATAAATTCCAATTTCCTCATTGAGTTAGGAAGAGTCTTAATTCATAAATATTTTTCTCCAAACACCTTTGGCCTTTGTCTTTTTGACCTACATAACCAAAAAACCAACTTTTAGTAGTTTTTCCTAAATCTTTATTTTGTTGATTTCCCTATGTTTTATTTTAGTTGCATTTTCAATAAATGAGTTTATTGACTTTGATAGAAGAGGTGGTGTGTTCTTTAAAGTGGCTTAACTCTAGTCTAAACCTAAAGTTCTATGCATAAATATTTTGCATTATCCTAAGTCTAGAGTTTATAAAGCCACATGCCCATTTCTTATGCTAGACACCAGTCATTACATTAAGATAAGCTATGAGTTAAGATCACGTTCCTAATTCATGATCTATGAGTCAAATCTAGGCCATGAGTCAAGCCTCAAGATCAAGCCACGCATCAAGCATACAGGTGTTGAAGAACTAAATATAGCCATGATATATATGATGTTTCTCCCAATTTCTTCCTCGTTCCACTGTTTTCATGCATGGATGTGCAGAGTGCAGTGCGTTGTGTTTTCTCCTAGGCGTTGTAAATTTCCTGGGTGCTACCTACTCTCTTGGGCGCTATGAATTCCATGGGCACTACCCAATCTCCTGTGCATTGCCAAATCTCCTGAACAGGAAACACATGCAGGTGCTTCCTAATTTCTGGCAGGTTCTACTTAATTTCTGGCAAAGACGGATTCTTTCACAGAGACGCACTAGAGTGGCGCTACCTACAGGTACCAGGAATATAGCGAGGCCCGAATTATCATCTTAGTGAATGGATGATGATGTGGATAAGATATAATACCATATGTGGCAGCATTAAAGGAATTTGATTCCATTCTAAACAACTATGTAACAAGTGGCGGAGTATCCTAGCTTTCCAGATTTTCAAGCACAAAAATAAGTAGATAGTTCCATAATCAAAGGAAGTCGAGATAGCATCTTAGTGAATGGATGATGATGTGGGAGATAGACAGAGTAAGCAACTGGCAGTATGATGACAGCTACAGACACATGGAAAACAGAGAGCTATATATCAAAGGAGGATCAAGTCAGTTTAAAGATTGGTTGGATTAGTCACCAACACTTTCCTTTTTTATAGCATAGGTTGTTAGTAAAGTTGTTAGATGGAATAGATTTTTAGAGATTTTCAAGGGAAGAAGGCCAGCACGCACCTCCATCTGATGCCTTTCCTTTCTGTTATAAATCCATGATCCAAATGAGGAAAAGGGGGTTCATATGGTTGAGCAAGGCTCCCTTATACTGTAATATTTTAAAGAAGTAACTGTGATCTAGTGATGTACTGGACATAAGACTTTTTGACTAATAAAAATCAGCCTCTCTTTCAGCCTATTAGCTTCTAATGCTAAATTTGCATGCTTTGAATGATTCTGGTAATGTTATGATGGATGTTTGATCATTATGTTATCATGATGTTTATTTAGTTTCCTTAGTTTCTCAATTCAAGAATATCTTGTGTTAAGAAACTTTCCTCCTTAGGCTTTTGTGGACCTGATGTTTACAACAACCCCTACACTTCTCTCATTCAAGTCTTCCCTCTATTCATACTTACTCCCAAACTACTGATTGAAATCAGCCAAGACCTTATTTTTTGGTGCATGCTAGCTCTATTATCTGAGTTAGAACATTATCACTTGAGTCCTTTTCCATTTGACCCTTTAAAACACTTTTACATTTACAAATATTTTGATGTTGCCAAGCTCACCTGATTACAGTCTAGGGTGAATTTTGGAGTGATAACACATCCCATAGTTATTGGAGAGCATGGGTTGAAGTAAAATGATCCTTGAGAAGAGTGTGAATCAAGAAAGTAAGGAAGAAGAGGGAATTTGTATGTAGAAGGGGGGCAGTTTATAAATGCAGGTTCTAGGGTAGAAAAGGAAATAGAGGAGGTCTAGGAAGAAGACCAACCATGATATCCTTCAAGGAAACCATTGTTTGGCTATGTTTTTATCCTGAGAAAGAGGCATGTGTTCCTGTAAAATTGGGTTGTAAGCTTGTGGTGTGATGTCTTGTTGAGGAAATATCTCAAAGCCTTGTGAAGGTTGTTGTGAGAAAACCTGAAGCAGTTGAAAGTTACCTTGAGTTCCCAGCTCAGATATTCCTAGCTACATGTTCCAGAGAGACCTTGATAAATGAATGGAAAATTCCTTGGGTTAACCCTGATAAATGGATGGCACATCCCTTGGGTTATCCCTAGTAAACAAATGGTTCATTCCTTGGTTCGGGCAGGTCAGGACGAAGAGAGTTGGAGGTTTGGAACAGTTGTCAGAATAGAACCTAGGTTTGGGGTTGCTCTGTGTGGAGAGTGGATAGCTAATGGGATGGATCTCCTTGTGGACTCATAGCTTCATATTGGGGGTGGCTTGATAATAGAGAAAATGATCAGTGGTGACTATGCTTGGGAGGTTCATCCTTTGTTTTCATCCAGTTGGTTAATCATTAACGGATAAGTGTTTATGTTGTGTTATTTATGATTATTTCATTGTGTAAATGATTTATATGAATGTTGTGTGCTTGTTGTTGGATTGAATAGTTGCATTCATGTTTAATATATGTTGTTATATGCATTTAGAACCATGGTATCAGTTAAATGGTCATATTTGGGTGTGATCTGTAGCTGGTAAGCTACAAGATTTTGATTAAAAATAAATCTGAATAATTTAATGTGTATTATGCATCGTAATGTCCCTTGGTTGAGATGGGGAACGTTACATTATGGTATTAGAGCTGTAAAAAGGGAGAGTTTTATGTGGTGTGACCCATCTTGGGCGGTTGGGTACGTTACAAAGTGGTATCAGAGCCCAGTTTTCAACATTGATCTTGGATGGGCCGAGTTAGCATAACTCTAAAGAGGAAATTCGTAGAGAATTAATTATGGAGTATGTCTACAACTTGTTTTATTAAATTACTACAGTAAAATTGAGATAAATTTCATGGGTAATGTGAATAATTGAGCCTCTTTAGAAAATTTGAATATAAGCAAATCGAAAAAAATTGGGTATTCTTTCATACGATGATGTTGTCATGACGTGGAGGCCACGTTTCAGCTAACGTGGTAGAAGAAAGACGTGTATGTTCATAGTGGTAGGTATATGTTGGACGGGATGACAGTTGGCAGGTGATGTGGAGCCATGTGGTTGACCAATTGTCAGTCCCACGAAACTGCGATAAGATCTTGGAATTTGTCTAAGTGTCAAGTTATCGTGAGTAGATGGAAAAATGGTTAAGTGTTGAGACTTCTCGGATGGACTTATGAAAGTAAGGATACAAGATTATGAGTATGTGAGTCTGCATAGATGGAAAAATGGTTAAGTGTTGAGACTTCTTAGATGGACTTATGAAAGGAAAGATACAATATTATGAGTCCGCGAGTCAGCGTAGATGGAAAAATGGTTAAGTGTTGAGAATTCTTAGATAGACTTGTGAAAGGAAGGATACAAGATTATGAGTCTATGAGTCTGCGTAGATGGAAAAATGGTTAAGCCTTGAGACTTCTCAGATCGACTTATGAAAGGAAGGATACAAGATTATGAGTCTGGGAGTTTGTGAGTCCACATAAATGGAAAAATGGTTAAGTGTTGATACTTCTCGGACAAACTTATGAAAGGAAGGTTACAAGATTATGACTCTCTGGGTCTGTGAGTCTGCGAAGTAAAAAGAAGAAAGGTGTTAGGCTTGTAGAAGAAGAAAGTTGTTAGGCTTGCAGAAGAACCAGGTTGTCAGGCCTAAAGAGTGAACTCATGTGTGATTTGCACTATCGAATAAGCAAGTTGTCAGGCTTGTATAAGAAGCAAGTTGTCAAGATTGTAGAAGAACCAAGTCGTTAGGATTGAAGAGTGAACTCATGTTTGAGTTACATTGTTGAAGAACCAGGTTGTCGGGCCTGAAGAGTGAAATTATGTGTGAGTTGCACTGTCGGAGAACCAAGTTTTCGGGCCTAAAGAGTGAACTCTAGTGTGAGTTGCAATGTCGAAGAACCAGGTTGTCAGGCTTGAAGAGTGCACTCTTGTGTGAGTTGCAATGCAACAACAAGGTTGTTGTTGGTTATTTTACTGATATTTTTCCTAATAGTGAGTCCCTTGAGTTCTCATTAGTGAGATTCCTAGTTGCCTATGCCAAAGAGACCTTGATAAACAAATGGCTCAGTCCTTGGTTTAGCCTTGATAAATGGATGGTACATCCCTTGGGTTAGTTTTGATAAATATATGGCACATTCCTTGAGTTGACCCTGATAAACGAATGGGACACCATTCCTTGGATTGGGTAGGTCAATGGGAAGAGAGTTGGTGGAAATAGGGATAGTTGTAGGAGAATTATAGTGGCTTATGTATATGTTTTGGTCCAGGGTTCCTTTGTATATGTCTTTTGGGGACATAGTGCCTATGTAATTTGTTTAGGCTAGACTTCCTATGCAATTTCAGGCCAGAGATCCTATATGTTGATCATTGGTTGGGGAGATGGAATTGTAAAATGAAATTACACCTGTAAGGTGTTGTGCACTGAGGACATTGCAAAAATTAGGGGGAGGGGATGTAACATCCCCGGTTCTAATACATGTGACTTATGTAATTGTATAAATGTGAATTAGGTTGGTGAGTCAATGTGTTTGAGCGAAGAGTCTGTGTTGATTTAATGTGGTCGGGGGTCGAATTTCATATTATGAACATTGAAATAATTAATAAAGATAATAATCGTTGGTTGCAATACGAAAGAGATAAAGGATTATTAGGGGGCTATGATTCCATAAGAGAGAGAGGGGTCCAACGGGGAATTACTCATGGGTATTAATCCAACCCACATTCTTGAATTATTATCTTTGTGTGTAACCTTCTATTTTCTAATTGAGTGTATGAGAAGAAAATTATTTAACTCATGTAAGAGGGTGGGTGCGAGTGGTCACATCCCATAGTTATTGGAGAGCATGGGATAAAGTAAACTCATCCTTGAGAAGAGTGTGATTCAAGAAAGTAAGGAAGAAGAGGGAATTAGTATGCAGAAGAGGGACAATTTTTACATATAGGTTTTGGGGACAACAAAGGAGAAGAGGGATGGGAGAGAACCATCCATGATATACTTCAAGGAAACCATTGTTTGGATATGTTTTTATGATGACAAAGAGGCATGTGTTACTATAAAATCAGGTTGTAATCCTCTGGTGTGATTTCCTATTGAGGAAATATCTACGATCCTTGTGAAGGTTGTTGTGATAAAACCTAAAGTGGCTGAAAGTTCCCTTGAGTTCCCAGCTAAGATATTCCTAGCTACCTGTGCTAGAGAGACCCTGATAAACAAATGGCACATTCATTAGGTTAACCCTGATAAATGGATGGCACATCTCTTGGTTTATCCCTGATAAATGAATGGTGCATTCCTTGGTGTAAGGTTCCTAGCCACTCGGGGTTGGCCACATAACATAACCTCAACTTCAAGAGAACTCGTTCAACCAAATTGTAACATTCCCAGCATATAACTAACCAATGTTACTCTAGAAGTATATTGTGTCAGATCTACTTTAACATAATCTGCTTAGTATCTCTTGTAGTAACACGCTCAGTGAAAACAGAGTCGTGTCTCACAACTTATAATAGAGGAAGCAAATTTCTTCTTACAACCTAATATTAGCAGTGGAAGTAACTCAAAATTGCACACACCAATAGCACACACCATCATATTGTTCACAAATTGCAACCCCGTCAGAAACTATCAAGTGTCATGTGCCAACTCAGATTTAATTATGCGCGAAATCTAATTTATTTGTCCGTGCACTCAAATTTCCAGCCCCTTGGTGCACATAGGCTACCATCATGCATACTCAGCCACTCAATCCTCCTCTTAACGGCTTATAACCAAAATATCCAGGTTAACATAGCAGGAAAAACTAGTCATTATGGTTATATCCAAGCATAGCTACAATTACAGGTTGTATGCATCGTACTTAAAAGTGCAAGCATCATTAAAAAAAATAACATCAAATACTTATATGCAACATCATACAAGAATTAACTCATGTTAAACACAGATAACAAGAATGCAATAAACAAGACAAGCACATAAAGAAGACTTATCTTTAATGAAAATCATCAATTTTTGCCTTGACGCAGATGTTCCTCCCAGGCATAGACGTTGTTGCTCTTAAAATTTCAGCAACAAGTCACCATCAAGCTGGGGCTCAAATCCACCTGGGAAAAAAGGGTCCTAACAACAAGCTATGGTCTAAAAATTAACCAGAATTGTCTGATCCTAGGTGCCAGCTACTGCAACTAGCCCACAATCCCTCATTCCCCATACACATGTCACACCCAAGGAAGTGTGCCTCTTCTCTACTCACTAGACCCTCGACTGCCCCACTTCCCTTTCCAGGGTTACCAGCAACAGGCCGAACAGGAAGTATTCGAGTCCTGTGACTAATTCCCAATGCAGAAGGAAATAATTCCCAGCAAGACTCTTGCCTAAAGTGTTTTCTCATGGATTTGGTAACCACTCCATGACAGCTAGTCTCTCATAGAGAGAGATTTCTCACAGTCTTCCAACCCATCTCTTCGACAATGAAACTCTAGATACATTCCCACAATTCCATACAAGCTTCTTCGACAGATAAGGTAATAATCGGATTTTTCATACATTCTAACCCCCTTTCTTCTCACCATATCTTGCAACATCCACTGTTGGCATAAGGGCAGACCCAGGGTTCAACGCTTCAAACCCGCACCAGCAAAACCCTAACTACCAGCCCTTTCGGCAACACCTATGAAGCAAATGAAGTCTCACCTAAGGTAGAGGCAAGGGGGGTTGCAGGACTTAGGTGTCTACAACCAATCTGGGACACAGATCTATGATTACAACACTTAACAGAGCACTTAGCCAATAACATACATTAGTTCTTGAACCTTATTCACATTGCAGGTCAAACCCTTATTACATATCAAAGCAGTAGCAATCAATATTAAGCACATCTAATCATTTAGCATATAGCATTAGCTCAGATCTAGCATTCAAATATCATAAAGCACTAAGCATCCACATATCTATCTATCATACATCAAGATCAATGCACTAAGTAGATAAACAACATGAGTAATATTGCACAAAGAAAATCAAAACACAAGATATATGTGGTTCACCCCAGTGTGGGGCTACGTCCACCAACTTATTCTTTATTAGTCTTCAATCTATTACATGTGTCTACTCCTGTGCACAGAGCCACAAAGCCAATCATCGCACTGGACAAGTGATCTACGTACAATGCACTAGATCCACCTTCCTCAAAATCGGGTCAAGGCACAGAGTCAATTCCCTGGTATCACAAAGCCTTACAATCACTTGCACTTAGCTCTGCAAGTTTTAACACGCAGTATGCACAAAAGCCAACAATTATTCTTCCCACTTAGCAACCTTTACATATTCTTGCACGAAGCCAACTTAGACAGTCTTTTCTCTAAGTCCTATATACTTATTTATACAATAGAAAAAGGCCTAAACATGGGTAAACCCATGGGTCGACATCCCATACCCATTACATTAACCGTAAAAATCCCAAAAAACCCGCAAAATAGGTGAGATCTTGTGATCTCAGCTCCTCCTGGGCACTCCATCTTCGACCAGCCTGTCGAAGTCCCAAAAATGGTCAAACATGACCAATGTTTCCTCAAAAATTGGTCAAGGGCCAACAGGCCCCCAACACTCACCTGTGACTCATCCCAAGTGACTCGGATCTGGGCAGGGCTACTTTGAAGGACTCGATATTAGCTCAAGCTACCTCGACTTGTTGCTTCACTAGAGCCTCCTGCTCAGCAAAATCCTAAATGAATTGCGTGGTGACAGGCCCTCCCAGGCGTTGTTCCATTGTCGCAACCAATTGGTATAGCTACGAGCCTTTTTCTTCAACTTCTTCAAAAATCATGCAGGCTTCGTCCTACACCAGATAGAGTCTCTATGTCACTTCCATAACCTTGCTCTGGATGGAAATAACCTATTGTTGGACTGCACGCTTCTCCTGCGACCTCTTCATCTTCTCAACTACAATAAGCAACTTCATATGTGCTTGTACGGTGGACGCCTGTTGCTTTGCCTCCTAGAGATGTGCCTCCATTTTCCTCAGCTTCGGATCTTTTGCAAGGTGCTCATAGATCTGCGCACTTCGATCACTTAGTTTCTTACACTCCGAGGTGAGTTCCCTAATTCTTTCTACTGCATTCCTGGAAGCTTCTTCCCTCAGATCACGCACTTCTTGTAGAGTGCTCGGCACTACTTGGATTTCTAGCTCCATTACTCTTGCTTGAAGCTGCTAAATGGACTCAGCTAGCTTCCCCACTTGTATCTCGGTTGACTCTTCTTCCTCCTGTGCCAAGCCCGACATAGAGAGAAGTGATTTAGTCACTGCCTCCTTAATCGCAATCTTCTCTGTGAGCAGTTGGTCTTTTTCTTCCTATATCTTCACATTGTAGTGCTCGAACTTTGCCTGAATTTCATTTTTCTCCTTCTGCGCAACTTGAAGTTTCTTTATGACCTCCTCCTTTTCTTTATTTAAGGCCTTTGTGGCTTGCTCCTTTTCTTCTTGGACTCGACAGAGTTGAGCCTCGGTTGCATATGCTATCTTTCGTAATTGGGTGGGTTCATCCCCCAATTCTGTAATTTCTATTGAAGACGGTGCAATAGGCACTGCGCGGCTCGAATTGATAGCTTGTTGGATGTCTTTCAACTCTTTCTAATACAGTGTTTCTTGCTTCACCTCATGTCTCTATAGGATATCCTCTGAAGCGTCTTTTACAATTGTGATGATGAGCTCGATATCATCCACTATGAGCACATTCTACGACTGAGGCTTATTGGCTTGGGTCTTCTTCCGTGCTGAGGGTTTCTGCAAAGAAACCTTCCTTTTCTTTGGTGTCTCGGCCTGTGTAAGGGAATCCTTCGACGATGTCACTTCTCTTTTTTCTTTCTTTTCTCCTTCTTCCTGGTTCACTTTGTCTCCTCCTCCTCCTACTGGTGAATCAGTGTTGCTTTCCTCCGATGTGTTTTCATTCTCATCACTTTCTATGTCATCCACTTCCTCCTTTTTCTTCTTTTTCTTTGAACTACTCAGTCTGGGTGACCAAAGGACTTACGATGATGTCAGGGTCGAAGATTTAGGCATCTTCCACTGGTACAAGAAATTTTGTTGGTCATTCCTTAGTGATCTCTTCCATGTCTTCATCAGTAAATTTATAATAAGACTGTAGTTCCTCCTTACTTTCATATTTGTGTGTGGTGATGTAGATGAAGTGTCGGTCTGCGCGGAACTCCGCTAGCAGCATGTATTGATGCAATTATTCAAGTTCATCCATGGGAATGATTCAATGGCGCGCTTCAGATGTAGGTAGTAAGTATGGAAGACAACATTCGACTTCCACTGCTTCGCCATATCATTCATGTACCACAAGGTGGAGAACCTTGCGGCCAATGGCTCCAATGGCTCGACTTATGGGAAGGCTGCTCCTTCTGGAATTTTCCAAGCTACAAATGCGATCAGTATCAATAGACAACTAAATTGAAACTCATACCCTTGATCTTACGCTTCGAGACAGTCCTTTTCCAGTTTGTTGACAAGGCATCTCGCTCAGTTCATCTGCATGCCTTCTACGCACTTCCCTGTGAGGTCCACTACGAACCATGTGACTTTTGTCAACCAGTTCTTTCTGACGAGCTTGTCAGCGATCAGTTGGAGAGAAAGGTGCATTGCACCATCCTAGATGAAGGCTACCTTGTAGCCTTGCTTTCCCTTCTCTACATCGCCATAGTCTTCTTTTATACGCTAGGCCAAGGAGAGATCTGACATCTTCCTTGGGTAGAACAAGTGAGGGTCCATTCCCTGGATGCTTAGTCCTGTGATCAAGTGGATCAACATCGGATCCACGGTGATGTGGCTATCTAACCAAAGATAACATCCATGATAGCACGACAAGAGGATTTTAATGCAAGCGTTAACCTCCTGATGTCGACTGAAGAGGGGGATCTTCATTACGTTCAATATCATGGATCACGTGATCTCCTTAATCCATGGTTGGGGAACTATCATGGGCTTCTTCCCAGTCATATTCATCAAATACCTATGTGGCGTGATCATCGCATAATTCTTCTAGTATTCAAGGTTGAAGTCACTGATCTTGAGAGCTGGAATCGGTCCCAACTGGGGTCCAACTGCGTGTATCTCTTTCGGTAGGTACGCAGTGATCAGTGTTTACTCGAACTCACATGGGACATTGTCATGGTTAACCGCGCTAGTCAACGGCGGGATATAGACTGGCAAAACCGATGGGATCTGCTTCGCATTATCCAGATCATCGCGGTGTTTGCTTTGTTTCTCCGAAGCACGGCCAGAACATCATTCAGTCGATGGGGATGCTTGAGGCTCTTTCAAAGGGTTTGAATGTAATACCTCTTCAAAGGGTCTTAAGGTAATACCTCTTCTCTTACTATTTCCGAGGTGGATGTACTTATTTCCTGCATAGACAGGTTCTTTAAGCCTTCTTGTGTTCTTTCAACTTCGATAGCTAGTTCGTTGGCCCTATGTTGCTTCGAATTATCCTCATGTTCTTTTATTAGTCACTCTATTTTTCTGGCTATGAGGTCCCTTGGTTCTTTCTTTTTTTGTTCTGTAGCTTCCTCCTCTACCCTCCTTCTGATCTGATCCTTCTCAATCCAAGTCTTTCCTAACAAAAGTGGAAAAGGGGTGTGTTCTCAATAAACTTAATGACTTCAAACTCTTCTTCAGTCAATGTTTCATGGGCAATCATAGGTATGTTAGTAACTCTTCCACATAGGGTTATCATATTTCCTTTATACAAGCCTACCCTTCCCAATGAAGGTATCATAGAAGGCTTTCCCAAAATTTCCCAAGTGCTTTCTAGCATGATATTCACCTGTGTTTCCTCATCCAAGACACATTCTATGTTGAAGTCTCCTATCCTTGTTTCTATGTGTTGATTCTCTTTTAAGATCTCTAGTAAATTGATGTCTCTATGATCATTCAGTGTTTCTTTCAGCTGTAATAACATAGTCTCTGACTCTTTCTAGTTCGCTAACATATCCTTAGTCCCTTTACCTTCTTCATAGTTTTCTAGTCTCATGTTCATCTTTTCAACTTTGGAAATCATTCTAGGGAAATCCTCAACTTCATGGCCAATAGCTTTACAACAAAGACAAATAGGACCTATACCAAGGCATTCCCTAGCAATATGTCTCGATCTTCTACAATTATAACACAGTATCAATACACTCTTTCTTTTAAAGGATCCCCAACCTTTCCTGCACTACGCACTGGGATCACAGTGATGGACCTGCAATCTGCAAAAATTATTTCTAGGTTCCTGCATCCACTTGTTAGTCCAAAAATTATTTTGATGCATAGGAATAGCATATATTTCACTATCTCTATCAAATCTATTTAGATCGACTCTTTCTTCTAACTGTGCCCTAGTTTTTAGACTAGGACAAAATCTATCAAACATACCTAGATTCATACTTTCGAAGAAAAAATTTCCACTTATCTTACCTTTATCAGAGCACAAAGCTTTAAGATATTGCCTCTTTTCTTCAGATCTGGTTCCTTTCTTAGCACAGAAATTCGCAAGTCAAGTAGAATATTGTGCACTACAACAACAGATCTACGCACAAAGCTTTCTCTTTTCTTCAGTTCCCAGCAATCACAGTTTCAGTTCTGGATGACGGAACCATTTTTTGGGACAGGGACAGACCCAGGGTTCAACGCTTCAACAATGCACCAACAAAACCCTCACTATCGGCCCTTTCGAAAAAACCTGTGAAGTAGATGAAGTCTCACCTGAGGTAGAGGCAGGGGGTTTGCAAGACTCGTGTGTCTATAACCAAGTTGGGACACAGATCTGTGATTATAACACTTAACAAATCACTTAGCCAATAACATGCATTAGTTCTTAAACCTTATTCACATCGCAAGTCAAACCCTTATTATAGATCAACGCAGTAGCAATCAAGATTAAGCGCATCTAATCATTTAGCACATAGCATTAGCTCAAATATAGCATTCAAATATCATAAAGCAATAAGCATCTACATATCTATATATCATACATCAAGACCAGTGCATTAAGTAGATAAACAACATGATTAATATTGCACAAAGCACATCAGAACACGGGATATACGTGGTTCACCCCGGAGTGGGGCTACGTCCACCAACTTATTCTTCTTCTTCTTTATTATTCTACAATCTCTTACATGCGTCTACTCATGTGCACAAAGCCACAGAGCCAAGCCTCGCACTGGACAGGTGATCTTTGCACAGCACACTAGATCCACCTTCCTCAAAATCAGTTCAAGGCACAGAGCCAACTCCTTGGTAGCACAAAGCCTCTTACAATCACTTGCACTTAGATCTACAAGTTTAACACACAGTATGCACAAAATCCAACAATTGTTCTTCGCACTTAGCAACCTTTACATATTCTTGCACGAAGCCAAATTAGAAAGTCTTCACTCTAAGTCCTCTCTACTTATTTATACATTAAAAAGAGGCCTAAACATGGGTAAACCCATGGGCTGACATCCCATACCAGTTACATAAACCCTAAAAATCCCAAAAATCCCACAAAATAGGTGAGATCCCGCGATCTCAGCTCCACCTAAGCGCTCCATCTTCGACCAGCCTGTCGAAGTCCCAAAAATGGTCAAACACGATCAATGTTTCCTCAAAACTTGGTCAAGGGACAACATCCACAAAATCAAAATTCCCCTTAAATACATTAAGGCCAACAATATATATTGGATTCCTTCCACTTGACACTTGTCACCTTTGAGAAGTAACTTCAAGCCACTTGGTGACTAGTTACCTACCCTCGGTGAAATATATATGACATTAAATTTTTCCAGAAAGTATTATAAAATATTTCCTAAGACTTATGAGTCACCCCCTTTTCCCTTTTTCTGGTGGAGTAGCTCCCCCCCATATATTTTCATCTAATTCAGTCAGCGCGCAGAAATGCAATATTATATTAATATTC
>JASDQU011027057.1:1172-16392 GCA_032191745.1 Picea mariana | reverse complement strand
TATGACATTAAATTTTTCCAGAAAGTATTATAAAATATTTCCTAAGACTTATGAGTCACCCCCTTTTCCCTTTTTCTGGTGGAGTAGCTCCCCCCCATATATTTTCATCTAATTCAGTCAGCGCGCAGAAATGCAATATTATATTAATATTCAAGATTATATTTACATGGATAGGCACGTTGGCCTATCTGCATCCAAGCTCACCACCCTTATAATCACACACGCTCTCCAGCCTCCATTCATTCATACGCACTAACCCAAGTGCGCGCGTCATAGTGCAATGTGTGCACCTACCCAGGTGCGTGCAACACACCTAATGTGCACACCCTGTCTTTGTTAACACTTCTTCGCACACTATTCGTATGCTTGCAACACCAAAACCAGGAGACCTTGGCTCACCATCATAAATGTTCATTACATTTACACTTGTACCAATCAATTCACCAGCCTATATGTATAATTACAAAGGGTTCTGAATCAGGGACATTGCAATTGTCTCCCCCTTATTTATGCACTGTCCTCGGTGCATCATATACACATGTACATACAAAATTTCAAAAACCTTCAAAAAGATGAGGATACTCTACTCGCATAGCATCCTCGTGCTCCCAGGTTGCATCATGAGGACCATACCAGGTCCATTGGATCTTAACAAGATCCATGGCTCAATTACAGAGCTGCTTTACTTTTTGATCCAATATGCATACCGCTCGCACTTGAAATCTTCCTTTTGTCCCCACCTAAATCACATTCCAATCAATAATATGATTAGCATCAGGTACATACTTCTTAAGCAATGACACATGGAAAACATAATGAATGCATAAGTACATAGGCAATGCAATAATATAAGTGACAAAACAAATCCTTTCAAGGATTTCAAATGGCCCATAGTAGCACGCTACTAACTTAGAACATTTCCCCAACTTCAAGGAACTACGTCTGACCTTTACTTTCAAAAAAATGTGATCACCCACTCCAAATTCCCTGTGGATTCTTCCTTTATCTACGCAACTTTTCTACCTATCTTAGGAATATTTTAAATTCTACCTTATCTTTACCATCTTCTCCTCCATTTCTCAGAGTAAATCTAGCCCCACTACTATGCGGTCTGCCGGGTTATCCCAACTTATAGGTGTGTTACACTTTCTACCATAAAGTGCCTCAAATGGACTCATCTTTAAAGATGCCTGATACCCATTGTTGTAACCAAACTCTTCCAAATGAAGGCAGTCTTCCCATTTTGATGGTTTATCCATCACATACATCCTCAGCATGTCTTCAATATTCACCCAATTCACCCTCTTAGTCTGACCATTTGTATCAGGGTGACATGTTGTGCTGAAATTCAGACTTCTTCCAAATCCCTTGAATAGTCCTTTCCAAAAGTTTGAGGTGAATTTGGAATCTATGTCAAACAAAATCATCTTAGGTACACCATGCATCTTAGAAACTTCACGCATGTATATCTTAGCAATGTCGATTGCCTTGTGCATTGACTTTACTGGGATAAAAGGGGAAGCTTTCGTAAGCTTGTCCACCACCACCATAATAGAATCATGTTGTTTAGTAGTTCTAGTCAACTTAGTTATGAATTCCATGGTCACAACTTCCCACTTAAACTCAGGAATAGGAAAAGTTTGTAGCAAACTAGCTGGATTTTTGTGCCCAGTCTTAACCTTCTAACATTTGATACATCTCGCAGTAAAATCTACAACTTCCTTTTTCATACCTTTCCAAAAAAAATTCTTTTTGACTGCGACAATGGTCTTATAGTAACCTGGATTTCCATCATAAAGAACATTATGCATCTTTGACAAAATCAGGTTCTTCAACTCTGATCATTTGACACATAGACTCTGCATTTATACATGAGGATCCCATCCTCTCTCAACTCATAATCCTAAAACTTTTGTTGTGACATATCTTGTTGTAAAGCCGCACTTATATCCACATAGCACATATCTGATTTGGAAACTTACAAAATTTTGTCGCAAAAAAATATCTGGTACATGCTAATGGTTGTAGCATTCATTTCATGCACCCTCCTGTTGAGTGCATTAGCCACTTTGTTTTCCTTTCCTCTGATATGCTTTATGTTGAATCCATACTCATTGAGGAACTCTAACCACCTACTTTGTCTGGAATTTAAACTTGGTTATCCAAAAAAGTATTTTATACCACAAATCTTTTACCCATGAGATAATTTCACCACATCTTCAAAGCATGCACTATGGTTGCCAATTCTAAATCATGCGTAGCATAGAGCCTTTCATGCTCTTTCAACTTCCTTGACTCATAAAATATCACATGTCCCTTCTGACTCAGGACCCCACCTATTCCTTCCTTGCATGCGTCTATGCACACGACGAAATCTGCATATGGATCAACAACCTTCAAAATTGGCGCACTTGTTAACAAACTCTTCAAGTGTTGAAAACTCCTTGCGCAATCCGAAGTCCACTCAAATCGTGCACTTTTCTTCGGCAAAGATGTAATTGAATGTGCAATCTATGAGAATCCTTTGATAAATATTATGTGGTAACCTAATAGTCCCATAAAGGATCTCACTTCTACGAAATTTCTTGGTGTCATCCATTCCTCAATGGATTTTATCTTCATTGGGTCCACAACTATTCCTTCCTCTGAAATGATATGACTCAAGTAATGAATATGTCTCTGATAAAATGTACACTTGCTCAACTTTTCATAAATTTGGTGCTCCCTCAACACCTTCAGTACCATCCCCAAGTGTTTCTCGTTCTCTTCCTCATACTTTGAGTAAATAAGAATGTCATCCAAAAATACAATGACAAATTTATCTAAACACTCTCTAAAAAATCCATTCATCAAGCACATGAAGACAATTGGTGCATTCAATAGCCCAAAAGACACCACTGTGAAATCATAATGACCATACCTTGTTCTAAAGGAAGTCTTACTGATGTCTTCCTCTTTTATTCTCACTTGGTGATATCCAGATCCGAGATCTATCTTAGAAAATATCCTTGTGCCCCTTAGCTGATCAAACAGGTCATCTATCATTGGCAAAGGATATTTTTTCTTTATCGTTACTTTATTCAACTGCATGAATTCGATACAAAGTCTCAACATACCATATTTCTTCTTCATGAACAAAAAACGTGCACCCCAAGGTGACACACTTGGGCGTATGTACCCCTTCTTTAGAAGCTCTTCAATTTGTGTCTGCAAATCCTTTAGTTTCGGCGTACTCATTATATACGGAGTCTTGGATACATGTGTTTCTCCCGGCATTAGATTTATAGAGAAGTCAACGTCTCTTTTTGAAGGCATTCCAAGTATCTCTTTAAATACATCCTCGTACTCTTTAAGTATTGTTCAGTCTTCCTCACTTGACACGTCATCCTTAGGTGACTCTTACATGTGCATTGCGAACACTTGACATCCTTTCCTGTGGCTTTTCTTCGATTGCAAGGAAGAAACTGCTCTCATAGTCATAGCTCTTGGAATTCCTTGAACTGACCTCAAATTTCCTCCCTCACCCAAACAATTAAAGGCCTTATTGTAACAATCCATGATAACATGGTGCTCATCCAGCCAATCCATACCAATGAGGCAATCATGTGAGCCCAAAGGTATAATATTCAAATCGACCTTTATGTGCAGTCCATTCATCTCCATTGGAAATTCCTTAATCATGTCATTAATTTTCCTTTTTGATCTTGTAGCTAAGTGCATCAAACAAGATTTTCCAAGATTGCTTCTTGAAAGATGGTATCTTTCCACCATTTTAGGATCTAGATAACTATGACTAGCTCCTGAGTCTATTAGTAAGAAATAGATTGGTCATTAATCTTACCTTCCACCTTGACCATGTGCGACTAAAACTTAGCCTTCTTGTTATCCAATGTTGTGTAATTCCTTGCCACACTTCTACCCATGTCCTCCACTGTCATAGCTTGTTGTACATTGTGCGCAGTCCTTGCTTTGTCAGATATTTGAGGCAGATCTTTGCACATATGATTTTCGCCACAACCCCAACACTGTATAGGTTGATTCCCTGACTTTTTTCCTATTGTCTCTGACATTTTAGGATCCTGGAGAGTAATCTATCCTTGCACGATGTTTATGAAAAATGGTGGCTTAGCTCCCTTCTTTCTCTATTCCACCTTGCTTTTCATCTTGTCTTCCCAAGCCTTTTGGAAAATATACCTTCCCCTTTGTTTCTCATAAAGACACTTAGTGTGCCTTATGGTTTCTTCCAACGTCTTAGGGTCATCATATTGTATCTTGTCATTGTTAAAAGAGGGAAACCCACTCAAATATCTTTGATTCTTCACCTGCTCTTCCTTGATAAAAGGCACATAATTCAGCAGTTCTAAAAATCTTCTTTCGTACTCGTCAATTGTCAAGCTCCCAAGCTTGAGTTCGAATAACTCCTTCATTTTCCTGTCATAGTATCGACTAGTTAAGTATTTCTTTTGGAAATACCTCTTGAATTATCTCCAAGTCACTTTCTTCTCATCAATGCATTGTACTTGCACATATTGATCCCACCACATTGCTTCCTTTCCTTTTAACTAGAAGATAGTGATTCTCCCTTATGTCTGTGTAGAATCATTATGCAGCTGGAAGTACTTTCTCATACCCAGTAACCAAGTCTTTGCATCTTCATCCTTTTTGTGCTCACCATCAAAGGTAGGAGGCTTGATCTTATTCATTTCTCCTTGTATCTTGTCCACCCCATTCCTTCTCTTACACTTTCTAATAGGAGATGGACTTGAACTACTACGTGTTTTCCTAAGGGAATGCTTACCAACACTTCTTTCTTCTCTTCTTTTCTCATCATGAGACTTGCGACTTCTTGACCTACTAGTCTTTGTCTCCTTGTCCATTTTCTTTTCTATTCTATTTAGGCTCTACATCAATTTGGCATTGAAGTCATCTTGTTTCTCCTTGGCTCTCATAAGCCTTTCTCTATTAACCTTATATATCTAGACATATTTCTATAGTAGTTTTACAACTTCTGCCAAGTTCATGCCCTCCCCCTTGGATTGTGTACCATCGGCACCCAAACTGACATATAGATTCCCAAATTCATCATCAGGACTATAATTCCTCTACGTATCTTCCATGATTTAAACCTTCTATACTGACCCTATCCTTCTCTAATCGATGATAATTTTGCAAAATGTGCAGGAAATTAAAATTTGTTAAATGATTTCATGCAACAACTACATGAAAACTTTGCACCACTTTGTCATAATCCTTTCCTTGGATTTCTTGGGTGAATTTAACATCCAAACACTAGTGTGCACACCCACGCACCACTATCTTTATGTGCATTAAAAATCTATACCATGCACTATTGGTTCTTGTGTAAACGAAACTCTTCACCTCGCAACACCCAATTCTTAGCATACACATCTATTCATGCTAAAATATGGCCCATACAAGTCTAGTGTTGAACCAATATCTCTCCAGTGTTGAACCAATAGCTCTCTAGTGTTGAACCAATAGCTCTGATACTAGAATGTAATGTCCCCAGCCACCCCAATATGGCCACATCACACAACCTCAACTTCAAGAGCTCTCAGTCAACCAAATTGTAACATTCCCGACATATAACTGACCAATGCTACTCTAGAAGTGTGTTGCACCAGATCTACTTTAACATAATCCGCTTAGTATCTCTTGTAGTAACATGCTCAACCCAAACTGAGCTCCGTCTAACAAATTATAACAGTGGGAGAAACTTTCTTCTTACAACCTGATCTTAGCAGTGGAAGCAATTCAAAAATTTGTGCACCATCATATTGTTCACAAATCACAACCTCGCGCGCAACCATCAAGTGTCAAGCACCAAATCAGATTTCCATGTGCATGGAATCTAATTTCTTTTTCCGCACACTTAAATTTCTAACCCCTTGGGCCACACAGGATACCATCATGTACATCATGTATACTCAAACACCCAATCCTCCTCTTAACGACTTATACCCAAAATCTCCAAGTTAACATAGCAAGAAAAACTAGTCATTATGGTTATATCCAAGCATAGCTACAATTACAGGCTGTATGCATCATACTTACAGGTGAAATCATCATTAAACAAAATAAAAATGAATACTTATATGCAACGTCATACAAGAATTAACTCATGTCAAACATAGATAACAAGAACGCAATAAACAAGAAAAGCACATAAAGAACTCTTATCTTTAATGAAAATCATCAACTACGGCCTTGACTCAAACGTTCCTCCCAGCCATAGACGTTGTTTCTCTAAAAATTTCAGCAACAGGTCACCCTCGAGCTAGGTCTCAACTCCACCAAGGTAAAAATGGTCCTAGCGACAAGCTATGGTATGAATATTAACCTGAATTCTCAATTCCTAGGTGCTCACTACTGCAAATATCTTGCATTCCCTCATTCCCCATGCACATGTCACACCCAAGGAAGTGTGCCCCTTCTCTTCTCACCAGTCCCTCCTCCCTTCCCAGGGTTACCAGCAACAGGTCGGACATGAAGTCTCTGAGCCCTGTGACTAATTCCTAGCGCACCAAAACAAATTCCCAACAAAACTCTCGCCTAGAGTGTTTGCTCATAGATCTGGAAACCAATCCACAACAACTAATTTCTCACCTAGAGAGACTGCTCACAGTGTTCCAACCCATCTCTTTGACATTGAAACTATGGATACAACCCCACAATTCCCTACAAGATTCTCCAACAGATAAGGTAATAATCAAATTTTCCATACATTCTGACCCCCTTTCTGCTCACCAGAGCTTGCAACATCCACAAAATAAAAATCTCCCCTAAATACATTAAGTCCAGCAATATATATTGCATGCCTTCCACTTTACACTTGTCACCTTTTACAAGTCGTTTTAAGCCACTTGGTGACCAGTTCCCTACCCTCGGGAACTTAGGATAATAATAATAATAATAATAATAATAATAATAATAATATATATATATATATATATATATATATATATATATATATGTGACATCACATTCTTCTTGAAAGTATTATAAAATCTTTCCTAAGACTTACGAGTTGCCCCCTTTTCCCTTTTTCTGGTGGAGTAGGTCCCCCCCATCTCTTTTCACTTGAGTCAGGCAGCACACAACGATGCAATATTATATTAATATTCAAGATTATATTTACATGGATAGGAACATTGGCCTATCTGCATCCAAGCTTACCAACCTCATAATCATACTTGATCTCTATACTCCATACATATTCATTCATTCATATGCACTAACCCAACTGCACGCAACATAGTGCAATGTGCACACCTACCCAGGTGCATGCAACACACCTAATGTTCACACCTTGTCTTTGTTAACACTTCTTCACGCACTATTATGATGTGTGCAACACCAAAACCAGGTGTCCTTGGCTCACCAACCTAAATTTTCATTACATTTACACTTGTACCAATCAGATCACCAGCCTATATGTATAATTACAAAGGGTTTTGAATCAAGGACACTACACTTGGGTTGGGCAGGTCAGGAGGAAGAGAGTTGGACATTTGGCATTTTTGTCAGAATAGAACCTGGGTTTGGGGATGCTCTATGTGGAGAGTGGATAGCCAGTGGGCCGGATCGCCTTGTGGACTCATAGCCTCAACTCAGGGATGGCTCGTTGATGAGAGAAAATGATCAGCAGTGCCTATGTCTGGTAGGTTCATCCTTTGTTTGCAGCGAGTCGGTTAATCATTAAAGGATAAGTGTTTTTGTTGTGTCAATTATGATTATTCAATTGTGTAAATGATTTATATGAATGTTTTGTGCTTGTTGTTGGCTTGAATAGTTGCATTCATGTTTAATATATGTTTTTATATGCATTTAGAACCATGGTATTAGTCAAATGGTCAAATTTAGGTGTGACCTGTAGCTGGTAAGCTACAATATTTTGATTAGTAGTAAATCTTAATAATTTAATGTGTATTTTGCACTGTAATGTCCCTCGGTTGAGCTGGGGAACATTACATTATGGTATCAAAGCTATAAAAAGAGAGAGTTTTCCATGATGTGACCCAGACTAGGTGGTTGGGTACATTACAATGCTTTCGGAGATATGCCCTGTGGAAGTTAGGGTTCTTGAATGCTCCTGAAATCAGTTTCAAAAAGGTCATCTTGTAACTTTTACTATAACTTGTTTTTGGGATGTTTCAGACCTTGAAACCTTGTATATATAGAGGAGAGATTGTGGTGTACATGTGGTACAAATTTCAAAGTCTGTTTCACTATAATTTCATAGATATTCCATGTGGAAGTTAGGGTTCCTGAATTCTCCTGAAATCAATTTCAAACATATCATCTTGGAATTTTCATTATAACTTCTTATCTGGGACTCTTAAGACTGTTAAAATTGTTCAACAACACATGTATTACAACAGAGGACGAACACCTTCAGTAACCACTCACAGAACCAAATCAAATATCAACACACGGATGTTTTCACATGGTAAAACCCCTACAAGGAAACATCCATGGCCCTAGCCAACATGGCCACTTAGATCAATTTATTAATGCAAAAGAAAAATATTACAAAGATATTTACAAGAGAGTTTCTTACAATTGATCATTGGAAAATCACCTCCATTCTCTTTAAATAGAGATCATGGACCAATCGGGTGTCAATCCATGGATCAATGTAGTCATTAAGATCAAGGAGAATATGATTCATCAAATCACTCTATGTCGGGAACATATCGCAACTATTAGATTATCTAAGTACAAATGCATACTAAATAAACACACTAAGAAACACACTTTTTACCTAACGACACATTAGACCAAGTTGATCTTAATTAACTCCTAAGTGTCTAAATATCCTAGCATCCCCCCTTAAGAACAACTTGGGATAAAATTGAAGGATTTACAAGGATGACACAATAGGTGATCCGAAAATCCTTAGATACCAACTTAATCTTTAAAAACCCATATTAGCATCTAACATGATTCAAAAATATTTCTTGATCGTATTGAGGTGATTTGCAAGACAAATGTCAATGTGCTTATTATCCAAAACCTTATAAAATGATGAATAACTTGAAGACTAATGAGATAACACGACAAAAAATAAAATAACTCAAAATATGAGATTTGATGATGGACTTCACTTCTCCTAGGCTACATCTTCGAGTTCCCTTCAACAGTGAGGATACTTTTCATTAATCTTCAATGTCAAAAATTACAATACAAAATGAACTTACAAATCCAAATTTGATGTCACTCTTTAATTTCGTTGGTCAAGCTCAGAAATAGATTTTACCATTGAATTCCTCTTGAAATTCTAAGAAAAATGAGAATAATATTGACCATATTCTGAACTGTCTCATTTTTTCCCTCTTTACACGTCAAACAATGCACTATGGTGCTCATAAATGCAAATATGGACTAATGATTTCATATACAAAATATTAGCACAAAAATAACATCATCATCGTTCTCCTCTCGATAAAATGAGAAAAATGAGCATAAAATGCCTATGTTTGGACATGGTACTCCATGGCACGTAAATCTAGATAACCCAAAAAACTAAGATTCTTTGGAACATGCTTCAATGCACTTCGTATTGTACCTTCTCATACTTTGTTCCCACCTCGAGATTCATGTATAACCTTAAATAGGCCATGGGCCCGACCATGGTCCAAAATTTTGGTTACTCGCGACATCAAGTTAAAACTACCCCCCACAAAATCTCTATCAAATGTGGCACCTTGGGTGCAGTGGTTAAAGTTGTTGTGCACCTAGGAATAGGTCACAGGTTTGACCCTGCGGACCCCTCTCCAACCAGAATTTTGTTACAACCATATATAAATTTTTATTGTATAGTTTTTGGCAGTATAGTTTGCTAACTCTCTGAGCTTTGGGGAATGGTTACATTGGATACAAATTTACCAAGGGTTGGGAATTAGCACTCGGCCCTTTTTCTAGCCAAATGAATAACTCTACAAACTCAAATATATTATGCACCATATATGCTTAAGTGACATGGTGGTGGTATAATGGTAAGGCACAAGGTTATTATCTGAGAGATTGGGGGTTCGACTCTGGTCGACCTCATAAAATTTTGATAAACCTTAACTGAAAAGGCCAATGGGAGACTTCCACGTGGAAACCTCTTATTGGTCCACCTATGTGAAGAATGCCACGTGTCGAGACTTGATTTGTCCACTTGTCCTATATAGTTTCCTTGTCACCTTCATGATCAGTTGTACGATGTGCCATGCAGTGCTCTGTGGTGTTTCCACGTCAACATCGTACAGTCTATACTGTCGTGTCATGTGTCCCTCTTCTAGTGGTGCCACGTGTCACCTTTGACTTTGACTTATGACCATTTTGACCAAAACTTTGACTGGCTATATCTTTTGCATACAAACTCTGTTTGAGGCGATTTTTTGCATTTTTGGAAAGCTATCGTCGAACTCTACGCAATCAAGTCATTTTTTAGAGCATTTGATATTATCAAGTTTTGAGAATTTATGGATCCTCTTGGACCTTTGTAAGTGTTATGTATCCTCTTGGATCAATAAGAGAAGGAAGGAGGCATTAGAGCATAACCCCCCTTAATGAAAATGTCTTGAACTCCTAACATAGATTGACATTTGGAGAACTTCGCTTCTGTAAGAGAATTTGTGAAAATGTCTGCAACTTGATCTTCTATAGGGAAAAATAGCACTTCAATAACTTGAATATGAATGAGATTTCAAATGAAGTGCATGTGTATCTCTATGTTTTTTTTGCGCTGATGTTGAACTGGAAATTTGGCAAGCTTGATGACACTCTAATTGTTGCACCAGAGGGTGGTCGGATGTTGCTTCTAGAATTCAAACTCTGAAAGGATCTATAGAAGCAACAAGGCTTCTTGACTTGCATTAATTTCCAGTCAGTATTATGCTTCTGCTGAAGAAAAAACAATAGCCTATTGTTTCTTACAGGCCCAAGTGACGGGTCCTAAACCAAGGATGAAAACATAGCATGTACTAGAATTTCGATAATCGGGGTCGCCGACCTAATTTGAATTAGTGAAACTAACCAATAAAGGAGTCCCCATGAACTGTAATGTATCACAAATTGAATTGTACCCCGAACATACCAAAGTATTCTTTTAGCTTCTTTCCAACATGGGGTGTTTTCATATACTAGGAAAGACCAAAAACAAAGGAAAGATCAGGAAAGGTATGAGTCAATTATAATATCCTACCAAATAACTGACGATACAAAGTGGCATCAACTTCGGGAGAAGTACATGTGGTAGCAAGTTTCACTCCATACTAGAAGGAGGAAGGGGCTAGTTTTGAATATTTCATGTGAAAGCAATGAAGAAGGTCAAAAGCATACTTATATTGGGGAAGAAAAATTCCTTCCTTAGTTTGCAAAACTTCGAGGCCAAGGACATCGTGAAAATAACCTAATTCGGTCACTTCAAATTTCTTCTTAAGGTTGGTTTTCACACGGTTTAAAATTTTAGGGTTACTACCAGTGAGAATAGGGTCATCAACATAAAGAACAAGGATTATGAGATGGCTTCCTACTTTCTTGGTATAGACATTAGGGTCAGAATGACATCTAGAAAAGTCAGTATCAAGAAGAAAGTTGTCCGTTTTGGCATACCAAGATCAAGGAGATTGCTTAAGTCCATAAAGAGATTTCTTAAGGTGGAAAACAAGGTTGGAGTCATTCTAGACATAGCCAGGAGGTTGTTCCATGTAGATTTATTCTTGCAAATTCCCATGAAAGAAGTTGGATTTGACATCCATATGATAAACCTCCCATTTATGTGAGGTTGCAAGGGCTAGAACAAGGCAGATGGAATTCATTTTGGCTACAGGGGAAAAGGTTTCATTATATTCAATGCCTTCAACTTGAGAGAACCCTTTGGAAACTAACCAACCATTGTGTCTTTCAACAATTCCATCCGATGCATACTTAGTTATGTACACCCATTTACCTCTAACAAGTTTTTTTCCTTTCGAAATAGGTACAAGATCCCAAGTATCATTGGCCATTAAAGAACGATACTCTTCATTCATTATTGTGTCCCAATCTAGATGACCTGAAGCTTCTGCAAATGTCTCTAGATCATGAGTCTCTTAAACTTGATCCAAAAGAGAAGAGGCTCATTGGAACTGTGAACATGGCTTATGTTGATATGAAGGATCACCAAGAATATCACTAGCTGCTTCTCATGTTGAACAGACCCATCTAAGAAGTGGTGGTGTTGGTTCAAGCTCATGTTCAATGGACTCATCTGGAGGAAGGTGAGTAAGAGGAGGTGGATTTACATCCTCGCTATCATTATTTGAAGAAGAAGAAACCAGAATAAGAATAAAAGAAGGCACAAATGTTGAATATGGATTGAAGGTCGAATAAGGCACAAACGTTGAATTAGGATCGTAGGTCAAGAGATATTCATGAAATTTAATGTCTCTTCTAATAATAATTTCATGGCAATGAGGCTGAAGAAGTTTGTGCCCTTTGACATTTTCAGAATAACCAACAAATACACACTTCTCACTTTTAGACTGTAATGCTTTCCTTTTCTCATCAGGAGTGTGAGCCCATGCTACACTGTGAAATACATGGAAGTGGCTTACATCTGGCTTAATGTTGCTCCATGCTTCTTCGAGTGTTGTATTTTTAAAAGCCTTTGTTGAAGTGAAATTTACTATGTAATTTGCACAGTTAATGGCTTTCGCCCAATACTTTAGAATTAATCCCTTAGATTGGATCATACAATTAATCATTTCTTTTAATGTGTGGTTCTTTCTCTCAAAAACACCATTTCGTTGTGGTGTATATGGAAAAGTGTGTTGCATTTGGATGCCTTGTGTAGTGCAATAACTTGTAGAATTATTGTTCACATATTCACCTCTATTATTTGTTATTAACCTTTGAATTTGATCTCCAAATTGTTTTTCTACAAGGACCTTGTATGCCAAAAACTTGTCAAAAAAAATTCTCTTAATTTTTAAGAAGTAAACCCAAGTGCGTCTTGAAAAGTCATCAATGAAATTTAAGAAATAATATCACCCAGAAAAATAAGGAGAAGAAAGAGGACCACACAATTCACTGTGAACAATCTGCAAAGGGGTTGAGGCATGCCAAGAGGTACGTTTGTCAAAATTGTCCCGATAATGTTTTTTGAGAACACAGCCAACACAAACACCATATCTGCAAGAAACAAGAGGAAGACCAGTCACCATATATTGATTACATAATTGTTGCAATTAGTGATAGTTTAGATGACCAAACCGCTCATGCCAAAGTTTGCTCAAGTGATCACTATGAGCAACAAAAACCGATAGAAACGATGATGACCCAAAGTTGGAAAACTTGTACAACCTACTAATATCATCAGCGATTCTAGTTGAGAGAACATGCTTAGGATATTTTAGATCCTTGATTACAATTCCGTGAGGTGAAAACTCTATGGTTTTACCTTCACTTGAATGAGTGATTTGATATATTGATGGAAGGTTGAAGGAAATACTTGGAACACATAATACATCATCGAAATGATCACTATCTAGCTAAATTATTCAAGACCATACAACACTAAGAGATCTATCATTGCCAACAAATATTTTCTTGGTGTTACATTCATTTAGAGAAGAAAATATGGCTTTATCCTTATCCGTATGATAAGATGCTCCAAAATCAATAAGCCACTCATCAAAAGAAGGACTAGAAGTTGCATTGAAGGAGAAATCGAAAGAAAAAAGTATATGTCCATGAGAAGAAGAAGAAGAATCAATATTGATGTTGTGCTTCTTCACCACTACTTCTAAAGTTTTCATCTTCTTAAAAAATTTGGACTCGTCATGACCATCTTTCCCACAAAAGTTGCAATGTTTGTCAGTCTTATTATTTTTATATTTTTCTCCTTTGTCACCATTAGGAACTGAAGTTTGATGGGAGGGTTTGGGACCCTTATTTTTCTTTTTATTATGGCGAGGATGTTGCTTCTTGGGATTCTTGGATTTTATCTTTCTGTTGGACCACTAAATCTTTGTTGGATGTACTTGCAGTGTTGTTCAATCCAAGTTGCACAAGATTATCTCGTTCTCGAATCAAAGAATCACAAAAGGACTCAAGAGTGGGATTCTTATAAGCACTCCCTGGAGCTTCTCTACAAGCATAAAATGTAGATACAAAAACGGAATATGCACTACCTAGCTTAGAAAGAATAACATATATGCATTGATCTTCCTTTAGATCCAGTTCGCATTATATACACAAAATTATAAGTGTTTTGAACTTAGATAAGTAATCTTCAATGCAAGGGAAATCATTTGGACTTAAAGTCATTAACCGATTTTCCAACTGGTGAGCTCAAATAATATTGTGTTTACCAAACATAGCTTCAATATTTTCCCAAGCTTTATCTGGGCTCTCAAATTTTTAAAGGTGAAACCTTAAATAGGGAGAGATGGACATTCCAAATAGTCCACGAGCTTCGTCATTCCTATTGATTCATTTGGAATACTTGTCATCATCAGTGGGTTCTCGTTCATTTCCCAAGGTAATCAAGTACAATCCTTTACTTCTTAATAAATCCTCCATATGGGATTTCCATTGGAAGTAGTTGGTACTAGTAAGCAAAATATCATTGGGAGAAACCATATTAAATATGCAAAAAACACTTAAACTAATGGTCTAGATGGAAAGATCTCGAAAAAATAGGTTGTTTCAAAAAATACGGCACTGAAAACAGACTTTAAAGTGAAAGTTGTGCCCTTTTGAAAAAAGAAATAAACGGTAACCAAAGAGCCATGTAGCAGGTAGAAGTTGGTCCACATGGTGATACCCCCCCTTCTAATAACCTCACTTTTACAAATAGGTTGTTAATGAAGTGGCCCACTTTTATAGAATAAGTCAGGATCAATTTTACAATGAATTTGCTTTATAAATTAAAGTTGCATGCAAATTCCCCGGATGGGGTGTCACACGGGGCATCGTGGCAGGGAATGGAGGCGGGTACAGACGGCCGTGGAACGGTGACACATGCCGGGCATGTGCAACAGGCCGCCACCCCACCTGATATTTAACCGTTTTAACTCAGATATGAAGCGCATTCACGCCAACGTCATTTCCCTGCAGTTTCAAACGAGCCGCGATATTATGGCGATTGATATCATTTCGTCTCTGCTGTTAGTCGGCATCCTTCTCCCGGAGCCGAATTATCACCCTGCTACTCTGCAACTCT
>JASDQU011027056.1:10195-21696 GCA_032191745.1 Picea mariana | reverse complement strand
AAAAGAAAGGTCTAACAGAGATGGACTGGGACCCAAAAATTATTAAGGATCCTACGAGAAGAAAGCTTGCCTAACTTCCTCCAAAAACACCTTCGGGTTTAAGGATGAATCCAAGCAAACCATGAGTTCCTCCTTGCAGAATACTTTGTCAAATTATTTTGAAGTGGAGTCGCCAAATGATCAAGTTTATTATAAACAAACCAGAAGCATCAAACAAAGAAAAAAGGAAAACAAAAGTCGTGTCCCAGGAATAGAAAGGTTTATCCTCGACAATGGTGCCAAAATATTGCCGTCCTAATACACACCTGGGTTATCATGGAAGAAACCTTCAATCCACTTGGTGTGTCCTTGGGGACAAGTCTCGAGTCAAGGTGCTGTCACCTGATCCTCAACTCCTCCATCTAGGCCAACTCCTAGCGAAGCCAAGGCGGGTAGTCCCTATGAAAATGAATCTAAGGCTTTTAAAATCTAAGAAAGAAAAAGACACTTATTCTAAGAGTTTATTGCTTTGAAATAAAACTTGATCAATTAACATTTAGCATTTATCATCATCATGCTAAAAAAAAGATACTTACTCATCAACATGGATAGATCATCATCAGATAGTCAAAATAAGATACTTGTCCATAAACATGAATGTGTATTATCAAAGGATACAATGTCTGCAAGACTTAAACATAAAGTTAGATAAATGCATAAATGAAAGGATTGCTCACATGAAAGATAGATTACTCAATGAACAAAATTGCTCGCATAAGACAAAGATAGATAGTATGTTTTAACCAGTGCCTTAAATGGAGCCGGGGGCAGTGTAGATTGAAGATTTTATTAGGGTTAATTTTGTAGTTAATTTAGTGAAAGTGTTTTAAGAAAATAAAATTTTATCAAAATTTAGCAAAATTTTCTAAGGCAAAAAAGTGGATTTTTTGGGGCTTTTTGGGGCTTTAGAGGGTCCTAACTTGGGCTCTTTTTAGAGAGTTTTGTTTGCTGTTTTAGGATAGCAAACTAAATATCTCTAAACAGATTAAATAAACAATTTAAACTAAGCTAAGTTTAGATCTCAAACTTAGATGCAAAAGACCTAAAAATTGCTTTAAAACTTGCCTAGATTTACCTTTAAAATGAAAGTTTTTAAACTAGATCTAGCAAGTTATGCATGCATGTATTAGATATTGAAAATTAAACCTTGAAACTACTTTAAACCAGCATGCAACCAAAATAAATAAGTAAGGGAAAAATCTTATCGAAATTCTGAGTTTCTTGCTTGAGCTTGGAAAATTCAAGCTATGGGGCTCTCCTTGATGTGAAGAAGAGGGTGAATGCCTTCTTTAGGAACTCTTTGGACAGCAAAGGAAGTAACCAAACTTCTTATCCTCTCCAGCAGATTGGTGCTACCTGCAATATTAACACCTGCAAACTCTTGTATTTGGTGTTTCTCTACACAAACCAGCTTCAAAGCACATTAATTTAACCAAAAAACACACATGCATTAAAACAATTGAGTATAGATCAACAAATCAATTGAATAATAAGAAAATTATACAACTCATTTCATCTAGATAATAGTATCCTTATGATTAGCCAAATAAAAAAGAAATTATGCATAGAATTAATACAACATCACCTCATAAGTCTAGCAATTCATCCACACATTAGCTCCACACACCATGAGTAGCTCCAAAGACTTTTTATTCCAAAATATGAAAAATGTTACAATAGACTTCTTCACCCAAGACTGAACCCAGTAATGAGGGAGGTCGACCTCTCTTATATAGGAGAAGGGGTGGACATCCCTAGGCAATTGCATGCGCTAGGGTTAGGGTTTTAGAGTGGGGGAAGCGTAGGTAATGCGTGGGTTAAAGGATGAGTGGTGCATGAGATTAGAGGGAGACTACGTATGAGTGAAGGGAAGGTTACGTAAGGATATGAGAGAGTGTAGGTAGATTAACTAGAGAGTGTAGGTAGAGTTGAGTGGGAGGTGACGTAGGGAAGAAGTGGAGTGACGTGAGCTAGGAGAGAAATCACGCACGAGTGAAGGGAATGACATAGAGTGAGGGAGGAGTTATGTAGGAATGAGTGGAAGTCATGCATGAGTTGAGGAACATGCGTGGGGAAGTGGGCGAGTGATTTAGGGGGAAGGGTGAGTGGAAGCGTGAGTTAAGAGAGAGGTTTGGGAGTGAATGGAAGCGTGGGCCATATGAGAGATGCGTGAGGAGCCACCTAAGAAAAAAGGAGTTGAGTTCCTTTATTTGGAACTCCTCCTAATGCCATGTCACCCAAAAGGTCGACCTCCCCTCATTTAGTTGACTCACTTTAATGTTTAGTCAACTAGGGACACCTAAAAACAATTTTAAAGCATGTTCCCAGTTTCCTAAAATTTAGGAAATTCAATTAATTGCCCCTTTTCTGCATTTTTCGAGTAATGTTGATTTTTTTTAGCGATAATAATCATTTTTTTGCCTCGAAAGATGGGAAATAGGGGTTTACATCATGCTCTGGACTGGAAAACTAGAGTAAATATGGCATCTAACAATGTTTGATGCCATATTTTTTACATTTATTGACTTAGAATTAATAAATTCCAAATTTGCGGGAATTTAATTAATTCACTAAAACTTAAAAAAAAACCTATCAGACTTAGTCACAATTTCCAAATAACTCAGACACTATGTTCTAGTATGAGCTTATATACATTCTAACACTAGACATTGGATTTTCCATGCCGAGACTTGCTTGTCAACACATACTTTGGCTTTGGAGCAAGTCTTTTTTCAAGTGAAAAAACTTAGAAATTATTTAATCTTCTCACTAAGGTAAGGAGAAAAAATAATTAACAAGTGAAAAAACACTCTTGAGCATGTGCCCACTCCCAGGTCAAGGGTGGCCAATAGCCTTTTACAATCTCTCATACTTAGAACATTTATTACAATAGTGGAAATGCGGGAAAAAAGGGCCTTTTCAGGGCTTGTTGAATCACTGAACTTTGCATGTATGAGCATTGCTTGCTCATTCTCTGGCGGCTCTTCAGGAAATCCAACTTGTGAAAACTGGTGGATAACAGGGTTTATTCAGTTACTTAACCATGGATTTACATAAACATCATTGCCATCATATGAAGATCATCAACACTACACAAGATAGGAACCACAAGCAAAAAGTTGAACTTTATTATAAGAAATCAAGCACCTGATACAATAGAGAAGCAGATATGAATAGATGGATTCAAGGCAATACAAGAGATGTATAAATAATGCTCCTAGAGATACCAATCAAACCTCCCAAAGGCTGCCAATAAAAGATGAATGCTCAACTGCAAGACCAGGGTTTCGGCCTTCCCTCATGCAACGGGTATAGCCATGATGACTGCTGGTACGGCCTGCTAAAGACAAAGGATACCAAGGGTTCGACCCTTCTGAATATATAGACCCCCTGATGCTGCCAAACTCTCCCCAATGATAGATCAAGGAAGGGGAAGCCTCCTCCTGAAGTATGAAGCTAAAACACTGAAGCTTCCTCCTCAATCTACAGAAACCCTAGGATGGTACAGCCCTCCTGAAACCCTGAATATGGCCAATAGTACGGCCTAGATTAATGGGGCCTTTGAATCGTATGAAACTTTCCCGAATGATAGATCGGGCATCCACAAGCACTTGAGAGAAGTCTCAAGATCAAATCTAGCATATAGCCTTCTAGATCTGAGAATTGTTGAATCTCCAAGTCGTACCCTTCGTCCTGAAATCATCCCAACCTCCAGTAAATGATGGGGATGTGATAACTCATCCAAGAATCCCTCAAACTGATGAGCAAGGGTTTGCAAACAAAACCCTAATGCTGAAAAATGCTCAAGCTTCTCCCCTTGGATGGATCGAACTCTTCCTCAACAATTGGTGTGCCCCTGCAAGGAAACCCTAGCTGGTACGGCCCTGCTGATCCAAATTTTATGGCCTTGCTAGTCCTCCTGGATAGATGATAGCTGTAGAATGGTGTGGGTGGAGTATTTCATCCCCGAGACCAAGCTTGGAGCTAGGTGAGTGGAATCTTTCACCACTGAGCTGCTCACTAGGGTTTGTAATATCAAAACCCTCAAAACTGTATGCCCGAGAGCATCAACAAGCAAAATACCAAAATCCAGAATGAATAATAGGTGTGCCCTAGCCTTCCCTTTATACTTTTCTTCTATTTCTTTGTTGAGTTAGATTAACCCCTAGGGTTAACTCCTAACTCAACCTCCAGCGCTTCTATTCCTCCATTGAGTTATCTTTTAACTCTTTTTCACCTTTTCATCAAGTCAACTTAATAATATAACTTTAGTTTGGTTGACCCTTCCTCTTAGTGTGAGACTATGGCCTAATGGGGATGCCTAGGCCACTGAGTCTTCTCAATACCTCTTCAACAAGAGGTGGGGGACATTACAGTCTCCCCTGCTAGAAATTGCTTACCCTCAAGCAATTCCAAACCTGTTTCTCTCACCACTTCTTCATTTTCCCACGTGGCATCCTCAATGGGTAGATCCTTCCACCTAATCAAGTACTCTTGGATGCTTCTCTTCCTGAGCCTCTTCTCCCGAACCTCTAATATCTCTTCTGGAATCAAAACAAGATGCCCTTCTTCATCCATGGGAGGTAGTACCTTGATGGTTGTGATGTGTTGCCCGATGGCACTCTTTAGGCAGGACACATGGAAGACATTGTGTATCCTGCTGCCCTGTGCGAGCTCCAGCTCATAAGCTACGACCCCTATCTTCCTGCTAACTCTGTAGGGCCTGTTAGCGACATTTCTTGTCCCGGGCCTAAGAGTGTTCAGATCTACAAGTGGCGCGAAAAATGCTTGAGCGTAGCACACAGAAGAAGTCCTTTTCGGACTTAAAATCAAGCGAGCGGGCATTTCATTCTTCAGCGAAAAGGATCTAGTGACAGAGCAGAACAGCGGTTGATGGGAAATCGCAGATTAACCGAGTCGCGCCAAGTATAGCGCAAAAATGTTTTCAAAGGGCGTCAATCGCGATCAGTATAAGCGCAAAAGTTTTTTCTCGAACTCGGGGTTCGTGAGTTCGAAGGACAGGCCATGTCTTTTGGTTGCGCGAGATTGCGAGTTACGAAAAGTGCCCGGAGGGGGTCAACCTGCGCTGACCATCGTATCTCGGGACTTCGCGAGGGGAGGATGCCAAAGTTCGATACTCCAACTAGCAAAGCTGTGAGTTGCGAGAGGCGTTAATACTTGGGCCCTAGCCGACGGTTACATGTAAAGAGCGCTGATCAGGAAGGCGCCCGATTCATATCGCTATCTCGGGGAGCGAGAGTTTAGAAAGGGGAGCCGAGGGTCTTCGACCCGCGAACTCACGAATCGCAAAGTAAAAAGAGCTTTTATGATGGGCCCACGGTATCGCCGAGAAGGTTTCGGGCTATCCGATCAAAAGAAGGATACGTGATGCATGATTAGGTTCTATCGCCCCTTCGTGCATCGCGATTTCGAAATGCAAGGAACAGCTCCATCATTCCCCGATGCGCGAAGTGACGAAAGCGTCTAGGACCTTGGGCCCACAGCATTGTTGGGAGAATTCAGAACCGTCGGATCCAGAGGGGCGCGTGGCGCCAGATTAAGCCGTCTCGGCGTTTTTCTCATCGCGATTACAAGAAGCAAGGATTAACTCCTTCCATTCGCGAATGCCGAAAGCGCTTTGGGAATAAGCATGGGGTCACAGCCCATAGTCACTTGGGAAAGAAAGGAACTGCGCTGAAAGGGTCCAAAGGCACCGAGTCCAGTCGTCGAAAGGATCTTCTCGATCTCCAGGTACCATCTGATACGATCCCGCTCTCGGCCTTCGCTTGGAGTAAATAAAGGAGAGAAGGGGTGGGTGAAGCCTCTTCTCATGCATTAATTGTAAGGTATGGAAGGTCTGGCAAGCAGTCTACTCGAGTGGGTCCTGTGTACCCAGTTCTTCAAAGAATCCATGCCGAGTCCTCGACTATCCAGAAGAGGTCTGCACACGCTAAATCAGCATTTACTAGCTCAGCTACTTCCCCCTGCAGGAGCCATTGCGCAGTTAAGGAGGCGTCTGACAGAGAAAGCCTGTCTGATTTTGGCTGAAGGGACACCAAGCATCAGACGACCGCACGCGCCTCTGTGAGGAAATTTCCTCTGAGTATATAAACTCAATCTTTGTAATTTGTAAGGTATCGATGGTTGAGCAGAGCTCTCGGTTGTAAAGTTTTAACGAAGCACTGTTAATCTGATTATGTATGGACTTTTGAGACTTCTTGCCTTATGAATGCCCGTTTCTTTCATGCCTTTGTTTACACTGTATTAGAGCGACTCAGAATTGGAGGATATAGTCGAGCCGTAGTTGTTATAGGATGATGTTGTAATGGATCACTGTAATAGCTGCACTGTCTCTAATCAGTTCTTGTGATTTTCCCCAGCGCTGAGTGATTTGGAATTGGAGGATCCGGTCAAGTCCACTTTCAGTTTTTTTGAGACCCTGAACCAAGCGGATCTTGCATTCAGAGTCTTTCTTCTGCAAACTGCCCAAAGCGTGTTGCCCAAAGTTGTTTGTTCACCTTTCTTACTAAGTCCTCCACCTGTTCATCTTTTAATCAACCCACTGGTTGAAGTTAGGTCAAGACCTCCTTTGTTACTTACGTACCAGACCTAGTCCCTGAGTTAGAGTGATATCTCCCCGAGTCTCTACCCATCTGATCATCTATAAAAACAACCGTGACATAAAACTGATGGGTGTCGGGCTCTGCTCCTACAAGCAATCCAGGAGTGACTTCCGACGCTAACAGGGCCCAAAGAAACGTGGCTGCAGTTTCATTGCTCCGCTTCTTTTTATAGAAGCCTATCTATATGGTTGTAGCCTTAGATAGACTAAGTCACCAACCTCAAAAGTACGCTCAACTCTGTGCTTGTCTGCTTGGACCTTCTATTGGTTCTGTTCTCTCTGTAGATGATCCTTCAGCTCCCTGAGAATGTCTTGGCTCTGCTGTACCCAATCCTGTACCATAGGTGCCTTGCTGTCACCGAAAGCAATCTCTACAAAAGATAGTGGATCATAGTTGTACAAAGCCCTAAATGGTGACATGCCTATGGACACGTGCTGGGTGGTGTTGTAGCAATATTCTCCTAAATGCAACCATCTGACCCACGCCTTCTGCTGCCCTGCTACATAATCCTTGAGGTAGCCTTCTACCCACTTGTTGACAATCTCGGTTTGCCCATCCGTCTGAGGGTGATAGCTGGTACTAGGGGTCAAGGCTGTACCAACCAATCTGAACAACTCCTACCAAAAGGTACTCATGTACCTGCTATCCCTATCACTAACAATGGTCTTGGGTAGACCATGCAACCTGAAAATATCCCCGAAAAACAGTTCGGCCACCTGTGCTGCACTAAAGTCTATGGATATGGAGAAGAAGTGTGAAAACTTCGTCAACATGTCTACCACCACAAAAATGCAGTCCTCCCCTTGTGTTCTTGGCAACCCGGTGATGAAGTCCATGGATATGCTTTCCCACTTGTGCTCTGGAATGGGTAAGGGTTGTAGTAATCCTGCTGGGTGAGTATGCTCATACTTGTTCACCTGGCATGTAGTACACTCCTTTACATGCTTTATTACATCCTCCTTGAGGCCCTTCCATGAGAATCTCTCTCTTACCTGCCTGTACGTCTTGCTGATCCCCTGGTTCCCTGCCATCGGGGAGTCATGACATGCCTGCAATACTTTGGCCTTGAAAGTCAATCTAGGAACCAAAAAGATTCAGCCCTTGTAGTAGATGAGGTCATTTATAATCCTAAAGTTATCATCCTGTACCTGTCCATCCAGTAGCTGACAAGCGAACTGATCCTTCGCATACTCCATCACCAAGTGGTCTTTCCAGTCAATCGATACACCTGTCATGGAAAAGATGGATGGCCTCCTAGACAATGCATCATCCACCACGTTGTTCTTCCCCTCGACAAATTCAATGTCAAAGTCGTAGGCCTGTATTTGGCTTACCCATTTTTGCTGCCTCTAATTTAAGTCCTTCTTCTCCAAAAGATATTTGAGACTGTTATGATCTGATCTAACCACAAACCTTGCACCTACCAGATATTGTCGAAATTTGGCTAGTGCATGCATGATAGTCAACATTTATTTATCATAAATGTTGTAGAGTAGCTCAAGACCCCTGAGTTTTCGGCTCTCATAGGCAAGAGGGTGCCTATTCTGCATCAGTACAACCCCTATCCCTTCTCCTGAGGCATCACAATCCAAGGTGAAAGGTAGGCCGAAATCTAGAAGAGATAGGACGGGGCACGTACTCATCACCTTCTTCATCTTGTCCATCGTCATTTGAGCTTCCTCATTCCATTTGAAGGCTCCTTTCTTAGTCAAATCGGTCAAGGGTGCACACAGCTGAGAAAACCCCTTAACAAATTTCCTGTAGTACGTGCATATGTCCAGAAATCCTCTTAACTCTGTGAGTGTCTTAGGAGTAGGCCACTCCATAATGGATTTTATTTTCTCCTGATGTACCTACACCCCTTTTTCTCCAATGATGTGCCCCAAGTAAAGCACCTCTGTCATTCCAAACTCACATTTGGAATCCTTAACATATAGTGACTATTCCTCTATAATTGACAAAATCTGATCCACATGCCGAAGGTGTTCCTCCCATGTCTTGTTGTAAATGAGCAAGTCATCAAAAAATACCAACAGGTGCTTCCTCAGTTACTTGTTGAACATGTGGTTCATACAAGATTGGAACGTGGCTGGGGCATTGGTCAACCCGAAGGGCATCACTAAGAACTCATAATGGTCGTAATGACATATGAAGGTTGTTTTTGAGATGTCCTCCTCCCTCATCTTGATCTAATGATAGCCAAAACGAAGGTCAATCTTTGTGAAGTAGACAACTCCATGCAATTCGTCTAGCAACTCATCAATCCTTGGTATCGGGTACTTGTTTTTTATTGTCTTTTTATTCAAGGCCCTGAAGTCAACGCACATCCTCATAGTGTCAACTTTCTTCTTAACCAGTACTAGTGAAGAAGCAAAAGGGCTAGTGCTCGTCCTGATGTGCCCCATGTCCAAAAGTTCCTTGATGGCCTTTTCTATCTCGTCCTTGTACTTCTTCGGATGCTTGTATGGTGTGGTGATGACTGGTTTAGCTCCTCCCTCTAGCTCAATAATATGCTCAAACCCCCTGTCTGGTGGCACCCCTGGGGGAATTGGTCCAAACACCTTGTGGTGCTTGTCAAGGATTTCTTGGATCTCAAGGGTGTAGTGAATCTTACCTTGCTCATCCACATGTGCTAAAATCCTACATTCTGCTACATATACTATCTCATCTCTTCGGAAGATGGCCTCCGTACTCTTGGTCGTGACCACCTTTGCAGCATTCCCTGTCATGCCCCAGAGCACTACCTTTCGTCCACCCTCCTCTATAAACGACATCTCCATGGTTTTGTAGTTGGTGGTGATAGGCCCCAACGTACTGAGCCACTGAACTCCAAGGATGATGTTTGTATCTAGAAGGTCCATGACATAGATGTCCTATACCAGCTCATGCCTACCCAATGTAAGCTTCATACCAGGAATGTACCTATCACAAGGCATAATGATTCCACCTGCTACCTCCACCTTGAACCCTTCAAACTCTACTGTGGGTATATGCCTCCTTTTCAACAATGTTGAATCAATGAAGTTATGAGAGGCTCCCAGAACTGATACCTTCTGTCCCTGTAAGACTCCTCTCATCCGAAAGGTGTTATATTTAGGCACTGTTATCGCTCAGTTTGTAGGGTAGGTTTAAGTAGCTTGAAGACGAGTCTCAAACTGGCATAACAGGAGCTTCCCCACCCACTGTCACCTCGATGGGGAGCTCTTTCTATTTAGGGTGGCTAATCCCAAGGGAGACGTCCCTAGTAATCTGGGGTTTTGAAGGAAAAGGATCAAGGTTCTAAGGCTCAAAGGTTAAAACAGGCTTTCCCTTCACAGATTACTGCCAAGAAGCTAGTCCAAGAGAAGGTAATTCCACTGAGAAAGGCACCTATTTGCGAGACAAAACAAATAGAACTAGAACGTGTTGTAGTGGTTAGTGCTTCACAAGTTAATGACTGTCTTTAAATATATATGAGCAATGATAAATGTAATTATTGACGAAGTCAATGATTGCAAATAAAGACCAAAGGCTTATAATACTTCAATAAATACAAAATGATCCTTGCGTTCAATGTATAAAATCAATCCTTTACTATATCACAATGCAATAAATGTGCTCATACATAAATATTGTTGCTGCGTCAAACCTGCTAAAAGATGACGTCAGCCCTATTCTAGGTTGATTTTAGCTAGACAAATAAGTGGACGTTTTACTAAATAAGCCGATGAAATTGCTTAACACTTAAATGTTTATCAAAGGATGACAAAGCCACAACGTTTTACACTAAACAAGGGTTTAAAAGAGGCTTGACGTCATCAATATTGTTGCTGCTGCGTCATATGCTGCAAAGGTGACGTCAGCCCTAATTTTAGGTTAGTTTGAGAGGCAAAGAGGTGGACGTTTTGCAAACTAAACCAATGAAAATATTCTTCGCATCAATGCCAATTGCTAGGTGTCAAGGCCACAACGTTCTATACCAAACAAGAGATCAAATAAGCATGACGTCACTAGCTATTTAGGGTTAGTAAAGTCGCTAGGGTTAGTTAGGGTTTCAATTCAAGAGTGTTTGAAAGATTGTTTTGAGAACAAAGAGCTCAACGTTGTAATTTTAGACTAGTGCCTTGGGTTAATGGAGTCAAGGATAGAGACTAATGGCTTGGGAGAATCTAAGTCTAAGGACAGGAGAGTTAGGCTTTGTAGTGCTGCAAAAGGAGGGCCACAAATTCAAAACCCTAAGGGGAGGAGGCTCATTCCGGTGTTGCAAAAGCAAGGCCTCATGCTCCTCCCTCTTTCCTTAGAACTCTTTGGCAAAACGGCTAGCTTCAAAATATAAGTCTAGGGCTGAAAAGTGTTTCTTGGGAACAAGGCTTTTCAAACCCTAAGAGTCAAACCCTAGGTGTAAACTCTATTAGGCCTAGGATGTCCTCTTTTTTCAACTTATATCCAAAACTAACTCAGAAAAAAGAATGGCTAGTGTAGCTATGGCTAGGCTAAACCTTCTTTAATCAATGGCTAAACAAGTTTTTATCATGGGGACATGAAGCAACGACCTACTTGTGTGTTTGCTCCCTAGGGTTTCAATGATTAAGCATAATAATAACAATGTAACTATACATGTAAGATTTTTAATCAACAACCATTCAATCAAGAAGTTTTGTATGAGAAAAACACTTACAAATTCATGAAAAGCTTATCAAACCCTAGTTGTAACACCTTCCAATGATAAAAACACCATATGCATGCCAAAGATAATCCTCCCAAGTGTAGCACCTCAACTCCAAGAGCCAATAACAAGACAAAAGACTAAAAGTATCACTCTCACAAGAGAGCAAGTTGTGTTATGCTAAAATGAGGCTC
>JASDQU011027054.1:35719-49309 GCA_032191745.1 Picea mariana | reverse complement strand
GAAAATATTTTTCTAGAATTTTGAATACCTTACATAAGTGCTTGGCTAATGTCTACCTTCATAACTTGTTTGGTACAATGCTCTAGACACTAAAAATTATGAGAAAGACAATGTCTTTTGCAAATTTATAAAAACAAAAATCTCTTTATGAACATTGGTTATTTAGGCTATATGTACCTGTGCATGTGCCACCAGTAGAATTGGAAGCCATTCTTGTGAACTATCCATCTACAGCTGACCGAAAAGTTCTCTGGTGAGTCTAAAGTATTCTATTTGTTTTGAACAAAGTGAGCGTAATCTATGGCAAATGTTGTTAATTATCTTCATAGTGGGATTGGATTTATTTTTGTGTTACAGGAAAAACATGAAATTGTTGGAGAGGTACCTTAGTGGATCTGATGCTTGAAAGTATTGTCCATCCTGTTTACAACACCAAGATTGCTTTCTCTCAAATATTGTATCATTTAAAAATAAATGAAATTAACAATTTCAATTTTACCCCAAACAATCATTTCATGTCCTACTCACTGTAACAAAGTATCCCGACGCATGAAATACTTAAGGGATGAGAGGCGGGCAAGCAAAGGAAGGCAGACAATGCACCTACCTTAGACCCTTATAGATGTTGGTTGTTGCAACCATGGATTCTACTCCCGCATACCATCATAAATCGCCAATCGCTGCAGGATTGACAAGATGCCAGGGAGATAAATGCAGACAGGAAGGATAGGCTGGAGGATAATAGGACAGGCCGACAGAAAATCTTAACCTTCACACTACCATTGTCCAACGGTGAGCATGCAACATATCTTTCTCATGCACCAGTAGATCCAGGTCGGGTTTAGAATTGAGAAGATGCCAAGATGCGACCTCAAAGTTGTTGTGGAAATACATATTTTGGGCTCTGATCCTTGAATATGGGACACCCCAGCTGGTCAAATTGAGATCGATTCTTCATTCATCCCTGTGTGCTCAGAAATCCCAGTCTTAACCTTAGTTCAAATCGCATTCAGACTCTTCTAATTCAACTTAAAATCTTTGTCTTTATAAACTCCTTATTTGTTTATATACTAGTCACAAAGTTGCTGGTGTTGCGGTTGGTGAACGAAATGCATATAGGGTTGGTGTTGCTGCTGGTGAATGCTGAAACCGACATAGAGCTGAGGAAATTCAAAAGTTAATCTTAAATGTGGTAATTTCAAAGGTTAATTAGTTAAACTTGGCAATCATTTGGTGGTACAGTAATTTCTTAATATGATTAGGTAAATGTTAAAAAGTAAACAAGTTAACTAATGCATTCAAAAATACAAGGAAGTTATGAAAAGTAAATCATATTCATTGATTTAGGAGGACGACTAAGAATATGTAACATCTTTAATTGTTAGCCATCAGATTAGAATTTTAGATTAAAAGCTGATTAATTGTACCCATCTCCAATAAATATACACCTTTCTACATAAACTCTATATAATTCAACTTCGAATCGTAATGTTTTTAATTTTATAGTATATCATCTTTTTGTTGAACGTAAAAAATAATATAATTATCAAGTAAGAAGTGAGTATTTTTCCATGTCATAAATAATACTCAATTTCAAGGGTGAATGGATATGAAGAATCTATAACCTTTCCAGTTCTTCAATGAATTAGACATTCAACATGATCTTGTTCAAAATAGGGTAACAATCTAATGTCTTCACACAAGAATTACTTACTCATTTTTAAAGTTGAAAAATGTTCACCGAGGAAACCGATATATGTGGGTGAACATGACATACATCCAATAATATCAGAGCCGATTTGTACTTTAGATCCTCTGTTGAAATTGATATACACGTTCAGCATCTCTGAAATGTTGACAAAATGATTCATTCAACAATTGTTCTTCAACCTTTCAATTCCTTGGAAACGTAGCCATGACAGTTGATGCTCAAGGCATTTGGAAGTTTTTTTTCATTGTCTATAATTACGTGAAAAGAGTCTAGCAGAAGTTGCATGTGGTGTTTCACTTTATCTTTGAAAGCTTTATCTATTAGTACAGTCACTCAAAACCGTGGTTGATGAATGTTGAAAAGCATGGACAGAAAATGAAAAGCACAGCCAGAAAATAAAACGCACAATTAAAAAACTGAGCATTTACAGCTAGCACAGCAAGCTTGCTAAATCCAAAGTTTAATCATTTAAAGGTTAACGGATGCATTCAAAAATACAAGGAAGTTATGAAGAGGAAATCACATTCATTGATTTGGGAGGACAACTAAAAATATACCAGCATCTTCAATTGTTAGCCATCAAATTAAAATTTTAGATTAAAAAGTAATTAATTATACTCATTATCAATAGATATAAGCCTTTCGACATAATTAATAAATAATCTTGAATTCTTCCAACTCTTAAAATTATTATGTTTAAGAGGCTTTTCTTCCAACTTTTAAACCTTTTTTATTTTTTAAAACACAACACACTTTTTTATTTTTTAAAACACAACACATGGAAATTATTTTTTTAATACACATTTCATTCTCCCATTTTTCGTTATGGAAAGTGTTGCCACGTAGATCTCCCAGAAGATCTCCCACAAAACATTGGCACTAGAAAGTGTTGCCACGTAGATCTCCCACAAAACATTGGCACTAGAAAGTGTTGCCACGTAGATCTCCCACAAAGCATTGGCACTAACCAAATAATTTTTTTAATATAATTTTATTAAAAGACTTGTTCTTCTATATGTCTCTATCGGTAATCCCATTGCTTTACTCTTTCCAAGGCTGTGCTTTTTGTAAACTACCACTTAAGGCAGGGGTTTGATGCTTTGCAGCTACTCTTGTTTTTTAAGAAATGCTTCTATTTAACTATTAATAATAAAAAAAATATGCACATGAGCCTATTTTTATTGCTTTTTTACTTAAAAATAAAATTGTTGGGAAACCTCCACTCGTAATAGACTTGAATATAGCAGAGGTCTCAAAATCTAATTTGACTAACATATATAAGAAAAAATATCATATTTCAATTGAGATAGCTCTTCCTGGGAAATGATCTGGACTGAAACACCAAGTTTATAAATGAAAACTGGATTCCAAGCATTTTCTGCAAAAGACATTGTGTTCAGAATGCAACTCACAAAAACAATTTGAAGTACAAATTTATTATCATATGTGGTGTGTCGCTTATTTATCCAGCCAGATGTATAAATATCCTTGTACCAGAATTCAACAACCAAATATCCTTGTAGATATTATAGATTGTTTAAAATTTTAAACCAAAATGTCATCTTCTATTTCATGGGAAAGAAATATATCTGACTCTAGTGCCAAATGGAAATAGGAAAATGAAAATAATCACTTGGAAGATACATTATATTTATTGATACCAACATTGTGATATTATGGCCGTTTTGAGGGTAAGCGATATTATCATCTGAAAACATCACGACATTTTCTTTTGGCCATAATATCACAATATTTTTGAAAATAGCGTGATAATATTGCAAGTTGAGGGAAAATGTAGCAGATAGTTCTGAATTAAAAGCCAAGTTTTGGGTTTTAAAGTGTCATTTGGAAAACAAAATGTGGGGTTTGGAGAGCAAAGGAGCAAGAGCTGAAATATTAGTTTTTTGTGTGATTTTACAAACATAGAGGCTAGTAATCTACTAATTAATGGTAATATTAAATTTTTAAAGTAAAAGTGACATTCTCTTTTATTTTTCATTTTCATCTTTTTATTTAAATTTTTAACATTACCATTAATTGTTTCAGGATGTTTTAACATTACCATTAATTGTTTCAGGATGTTTGAGAGTGACTCCAAACTCATTGGAATTCATATGAAGAAAGTAGAATTTTAGGTCCCATTCAAAATTCAACAGACTTATGGTTTCTAGGATTTCAAGATTAACAATATTGCAACATTTCCACTAGATTCTATCATGTGTGAGGGTATGGAATTGGCATTTAGTCAAGAGCATCGAGCCCTCTATGTACCTCGATGTTGATGTTGGTCGCATTGATTGTTGAACTCTTCTGTCATGACCGTAGTAAAAATGTGCCCTTCACTTAAGTAAAATCACTTATTAGGCATGTTAAGTTTTTTCTATCTTATTTTAATGTTTAGAGGGTGAAACTGATGATGTGGATCCTAATATAGGCAATGATTTTGATGATATGTAGTTATTTGTTGTAACATGATTTTTTTGGACTCTAGAGGCAATTTATAGCCTCTTTGTTAATGTATTTTGGTTCAGAGATGCATTGCACTCAATGTTATTCTGGTTATATGCACACTTACTTGCTATTTACATGAGAAAATTTCCATATTTGTGTATAATGGTTTAGATTCATATGGATGCACATGAATATATCTTCACGAACTCCAAAAGAGCGAGTTGTACTCGGCAGTATCACTAGTAAAGGAAATTGAATTCTATCTCTTGCTTCTTCTACAAGACATCAGAGTCTAATGCCAGCCCTAGGGCCTTCTTCCTCTAAAGGAAAATCCATTTCTAGAGCCATCACCTTTAGCCGTAAGAGGGGTAGATAGAATCGTTAGTTTATTTATCTTATTTTATTGTAGATGAATCATGATGATGAGATACATTTATTATATTTTTTGATGATATTTTGAGGCTTTAGAGTCAAGACATGATTCAGTGTCGATCTGTGATGTATTTGAGTTTACTAGATATCTTATACCTCTTATATATCAGTTTTGTTTTCATATTTATATGGTAATGCATTTATTTGATGTTGTTGATGCTTTAGATATTTTAAAAAATGAAAAAAAAAATGAATATTTTTGTATTTTTTTCATTCTTAAGACATTTTCCGATAATGTCCCCGATGTTGCCGATATTTTCATTTTCAAACCCTCAGCAATATTTTCCAATGCCAATGTTTGCAAACACAAATTAATGTTTTAGATTCTTCAATTCAATATATTATACACAATTGGGCACACACATTTTCATATCCATAACATAAATATATATGCCTGAAAATGGACTTTATGTGTATAACAAATAAGGAAAAGTTGGACCTTACATGCAACCTTTTTTTTAACAATTCAAATTTGTCTACCACTTGGATATGAGTCAAAATTCAAGAAAAATAAGAAGCTTGGAATGTATGTTTTCCATGTTTCAATATTGATAGTCATAATGTGGAAGGTCATTTGCCATGTGATAACTTCAAATGGAAAAGGGAAAATTTCATAAAAACATATAACGCATCATGCTTGCAATGACTTTAGAAAATGCCATCAATTTGATTTTCATGTCCAGAAAATCCATCATGTCTTATTGCAGTGACATCCATAGCTTATGTCCCTTTCCAAAAAAAACATATGACATTGATCTTATTTAATCATTGATGACATATCAACTTGACTGTAGTCATGTCATGTCCCCTTTTTTGGGTTCCCCTGTGTTAAAAATAATATGTGTTCTTGTTTAACCATAGACAATATAGAAACGTTGTCACCAAACCATAGGCCGAAGCCACCCCCAAGCACCTTAACATTGACAAAGAATAATTATGGAATCAAACCCTAGGCCTAATAGCCAATCAAGGTAGTGTATCACTCTCCAGAGTTAGCATACCAAGCAGAAAGTCCAAACCATAACCAAGAGAGAGTCCAAGACTGAAACCGAAAATACAAGTTGCAGTGGTTGCAGCTGCAGCTACTCTCCAAACTTGCACACAACTAAATTTCTGCAGTTGTGAGTTGTGTGTGTCCAAATGAACTTTGTCATCCTGTATTTATACTGCTCCTCCTTAGCTGTCTGGGTTGACTTCTCATTATGGAGGATAAAAACTCAATATCAAATATTTCCTTTAGACGACTTGTCTTCTAGGGTTATGTCCAATGCTTTAGGGTTTCTTCTTGATTCCGCGAATATTCTATTCTTGTCAGGGTTACACGTGGAGGTTAATACATCCCACAGCTACCATAATATCAACACTCCTTGCTATCTAGGGAGGTATTAAAGGCAATGGTATTGAGCACAAACATACCATTCAACCGGTAGCATCATCATACCCATACAGGATATCTCATGATTAGATCACGAGCACCATCATCACTATCAGTATCATCTGATAGCATCAACTGCATCATCTCTCGAAGCCATACTCCATATGAGTAATCAGGAATGGTGTTGAATAAGTCACTCACTCCACAGAGTGATACAAGAACCATTATTCTAATCTGGACATATGTCCCAGAATAATAACTATTCCAACATATGTTGGAAGCCATGCCATGGGATACGAGGACTACTATTCTTCTAATCCAGACATACGTCCTAGATGATAATCATCACACTGACTATCCATCATCACATTGACTATCCATCTAGATGATAATCATTTTCAACACTATTGATAGTCTACATGGAAATCAGAACAATGTCATTCAATAGAACACAATTGTGTCTATCCATAATAGTACACAACTACTATCCAGTGATACACAACTACTATCTAGTGATACACAACCACTCCAAGTAGCACACGACTACTTAATCCGTGACACATAGTCACAACCAGTGGAACACATCCACCATAGTAGCATACATCTATTTTCCAGAGACATACAGTCTCCATAGAAATCATATCATCTGATATCAATCTGCATAAAACAATATCATGATATAAAATGAGTCATCTAGGCCATCCTTCCACTCACATATGTGAGATATGGAAGAGCAGTTGCCCTCGGAATGTAAAACATCAGCCATGAGCTATCTGGACTATTCTTCTCAGGCATAGAAGAATAATTGTCCCTGATTTCTGAGCCTGGACCATTAACCTAATTAGGCCATTCCTTCGGCACTAGTCATAGTACAACCTGGAGAGAATGAGTCTGCCCTAGGGAATGTCTGTCCCTGACTGTTGAACCTGGACCATTCACCTAACTGGGCCATTCCTCTGACAATAATCATAGTGAAACCAGGATAAAATGAGTCTACCCTAGGGAATGAATGTCTGGATCATTTCCTAATGGAAATGACTGTCCTACACCAACCTCCAAAATGGACCATTCTTCGAAACTTCTCACAATTATGAACTTTGAAAGAATGATTGCCCCGCGAGGTGGACCATTCTACTTGACCACTACTCAGAGTGACTTTCAAGAAGAATAATTGTCCTAGACCATTCCCCCACACTGGCCACAAGCGGAATCATTATCTATGGTACATAAGAAATCTATCGAACCATTTTCTTTACGAAAATTACTGTCCGATCTGGACCATTTTCCAAACTGGAAAATGCATGTTCGTCAGAAATCTCAAACCACTTTCCAAACTGGAAAGGAACTGCTCATCCTGGACCATTTCTCGAACTGAAAAATGATTGTCCATAAATCAATAACACATCAGTTGTCACTCCCAACCTCGGAGTAATCTCTTCCTTTTTCAATAAGGAAGTCATCTCCACGAGCCTCAGCTTGTTTCTTAAGTACATAAATTTTTTCATCTTGGATAGAGGCTTTACCAAAATATTTGTTATCTTCTCATCTGTGGAGATATATTGGAGAACCACTTCTCTTTTCTGGACATCATCACAGAGAATGTAATTATTGATCTCAATGTACTTCGGTCTATCATGGAACGTTGATTTTCTCTAAAGGCTTCATATACCTATAATCATTACAATATATCAGGTCGAATTCAACACTTTTGTTTCCTGCTAGCTCATGACATCGTGGAAAGGCTGAAACTGAAACATATCCAAGTAGCACTTCTTCTATCATCATGAGAGTTTGTCATGGATTAGAAATCCATCATCCCAGACTTCTGAGTAACTATTCTGACACATTATCTCTGTCATAGAAATTTTTCAGCACACTTCTGTTGTATATGAGATATTATGAATCAAGTTGTTTGAATCCATACAAGGTCTTCTTATATCTGCATATATGGGTCTCTTTTTGTTATAAGCTTCTTTCTCGCTTTATTTTTTGGGAAGAACAGTCGTTTACATGTAAATTCCAATCCATGGATACTACAAGAGGTATATCTGGAACAAGTTGTTGTCATAGTCTTTTCCTTCCTTCTGGAAGAACCGATGAATCTTGCAATGCTTCCATTCATAAGTATTTTTCACATTGTTCTTTATCATAACTTCCATTTCTTCTGCTCGATTGCTTCTTAGTGAGTTCAAACCAAGTCGGTAGTCTTTGTGATTCTCGATATAATAACTAGTTGTTCTGGATTTTTCTTTCTTTCTTGGAATATTCATGTTTCTCTTTAGCTCTTGGGTCCATGGAGTCTTCTATAGATTCCATGCCCTGAAGATTCCAACTTCTTCCTTTCATCATAGTATCATGGATGTAGATGGACAATAAAGGATACTTTAAGGATTCTTTTCTAAGAAGACTTCTTCTAAATCCAAACTGAACACATGTTGCTTTTCATGGCTACTACTTTCAATGGGAACGTGGATAGATACTTCATAATTCTCAACGGGTCATATTATTTAGGATTAGCTCCCTCCTAATCCTTGCTTCATGCATGAATTCATGCTCTTCTTTTGGAATTTTGTAATCATCTCCCTCCATATAAGATAGTCCATGCTTTCGTCTGCATTCTTATTGCCTTCTGCAAGGTGTCACAAGTCTTTTTCTAATTTCCTTTGTTTTGACTTCTTCTGGATCTCTTCAGGTTTGATTCTGATTTCGGCTTATCTGGCAATTGTTACTTATATAATAGCTTCCACGCGAATTGTTACCAAGGGTTGTCAACGTACTTCATCTTTTCATGTATATTGCTTGACTTGTATTCATCGTGATAGCTATCCTTATCTTGTTATTCTTCCATATGTATTGTTTCACTTGAACATCTTATCTTCTAAGAAATAGATATGCAAGATATGTATAGAAACTATGTAAATATGGTATGTATAAGAACTTTGAAGAATATTGTTACCTTGACTAAGAAGAAGAAGTTTGTTTTATCCTGCTTGGCCTTCTTTGAGGGTTCCCTTTCTTTGGCAACTGATGCTTTGTCAGTTTCCTTCATTAAGCCAAACTTCCTCTTATTCCTGAAATTCTTGAATTTTGTTGTGAAGGATTGATCATCGTATTTCTTTTGGTATTTCTCTTTTGTGCTGATCCTTGATTCTTCTTGTGCACATCAAGTCCAAAGTTCTTCAAATGTGAGATACTCCTTTCTTGTGTTCATGCTTGCGGCAAATGCATCCCATGTCTTGGGAAGGATGTTGAGTACTATATTTACTAGTTCCTTGATATTATTTATTCAATATCTTGTAGTTGATCTCTTAACTGAGAGATTCTCAAAAAGTATGATGTTATGCTTTCATCATCATTCATTTTCATGTTGTGAAGCTCATTCTTCGGACTCATTACATTTCCAATGTTTTTGACTGAGAAGAGATTATTTAGGGCATCGTACATCTTCTTAGATGAGTCAAGATGAGATATGTAGGGTATCAAGTGGTATTTTACAGAGTCCACTATGATACTCATGGCATTGATTTCACTGTCCTTGAACTTCTCCATAACTGCAACATTTTGAGGTTCCTTCTCTTTTCCTTCTTCAAACTGTGGTTCCACGATATTTCCTTTGATGATATCCAACACTTTATTCTTAGAAAGGATGAGATCAATCCTTGTCTTCCATGCTATGAAGTTAGAATCCCCTTCTAACTTGTTTTCTGACTTCATAGAGTAGGTCATGACTGCTTTGACTTGGTCAACCTTTGACTTTGACCAAAAACTCAAACTTGATGTTTTAGTTTGTTGAGAGTACCAGAAGGTGTGGTAGGTTAGGGCACACTAGGATATCTTTAAATTAGGTCAATATCTTCACTTAAGGTGTCTTAACAAGAGGGTTAGGGTTTTGTTGTTGCAACAAAAGCTTTGACTGCAACTGCAACTGTAATTGAGAAAATCCTCCCAATCTATCTTCCAGTGGTTAGACTATCTGAAGATAGTGTGGGCCCATAACCTGTTAGAAATAATAGGTGTGCTCATTTGGACAATATAGCAATATTTTCACCCAATCATAGGCCGAAGCCACCCCTGAGCACCTTAACCTTGAAAAAAAATAATTATGGAATCAAACCCTAGGACTAATAGCTAATCAAGGTAGCATATCACTCTCCAGAGTTAGCATACCAAGCAAAAAGTCCAAACCATAACCAATAGAGAGTCCAATATTGAAACCGAAAATACAAGTTACAGTAGTTGTAGCTGCAGCTACTCTCGAGACTTGCGCACAACTAAATTTCTGCAGTTGCGAGTTGTGTGTGTCCAAATGAGCTCTGGCATCCTGTATTTATACTGCTCCTCCTTAGCTATCTAGGCCTACTTCTCATTCTAGAGGATAAAAACTCAATATTAAATATTTCCTTTAGCGGACTTGTCTTCTAGGGTTATGTCCAATGCTTTAGGGTTTCTTCTTGCTTTCTGGAATATTCTATTCTTGTCAAGGTTACACATGGAGGTTAATACCTCCTGCAACTATCATAATATCAACACCATGTTCTGCAATGAGAAAGACTTACGAGGCTTGTCAGTGAAGAAAAAGGGAGTGGAGGGGTTTATTTCATGTCACCTAGCTAGGAGATGTTATGTTTCCAAAGTGACATTTAATTAAAAGATAATAAAGTAAATTTTATATTAATAGTTGCTAAACATTAGTAAAGTGACTTTAATCTTTAAGTGAAAAATAAAAAGGAGGAATAAGGGTCATGTTTGATTTAGTAAAAAAGGGGAAGTTCTAGAAGGGCATGGAGGAAGAATAAAAGGAGGGGTAGCGCTTCACTTTGGATCATGTTTTGGATTGATCTCTTTGGAGTGCTCATGAAGCCAAGATCTTCATTAGGGTTTTGGAAAAACCCTTCCATTGTAGTTTAGCTTAGATGATGCAATATCCACCCTAGCTAGACAAGGAGGAGGATCCATACAGGATCTTCATTGGAGCTTCATTTGGTGGATCCATTTCAATTATGAAGGTGTAGTGACTTTCTCAGGAGGTCCCTGGGGTTTCCTTAAGGAGGACATGTCAACAAGTGGAGAGGTTGCAACATTATTCCAACTTTTTTTTTTCTTATTGTGTGATTAGAGATGTATTGCAGTTGCTATAGCAGGCAATAGGATATTTGTATTGTTGTGATTGAGTTCCATCCATAATAAAAATTCCCATTGTGTCTTTTCTATTTTTGTGATCACTTGGAATACATGTAATGTGTTTGACGAATGTTTTTAATGCAATGAATGTAAATTGGTTGTAAAAATATGTCAACGAGTTTAGAGAATAAAGAACACTTATTGCACATAAGAGTAATATCCTAGCCTATCTCTATTGGAGATATTACAAGTCATTTATATGGGACTACTAATTTCCTTTTGGGCATGCTTTAAAAAATAATCTGTGTGAGAATTTTTCCATTATCTAGAAGATTTATATTATCACAATGTACTGACCATGGTACAAAACCTGGGTGTTTTTGCTACAGTTTTTTATTCACCTGTAACGAGCATATCAATAAAATGGAAAATTCTACTGATTGGAACTAAATCATATACTAATTGTTTCCTATTTTAATATAGTGTCTCACAAAGTAGAGTTCAATTTTAAGATAAAATACAAACCTTTACAATTTGGCAAAATCTAAGAATCCAATAGTTAAAATGCATACCATAAAGTGAAATTAACCATCACGTGTACACAAAATAGAAAATGGATGTGTTTATAACTTTATTGAATTAGAGAAAAGAAGGCCGAAATTTTGACTACAAAAAGTTATTTGTGAAATAGTAATACACCAATTATGATGAGAATTATGTTTCCACAAAAGAATGTTCTTTACATCTCCAAATAAGGTGCTCGTGTCCTCATTCTTGATCCATAATAGAGATAGTCATGATTCCATTGGTGTGTATCCCGAGAGAAGCGTATACACACATGAGTCTGATGGATTTTGTCCAAATAACGAAATCAAAATGTTTTCCCCACTTGCCATTTGCTAGGAGCTTGTGACTATTGATTGGAATCTGAGGTTGTTGAAATCAATCAGGAAAAGTTAGGCATGTATAAAAGAAAACTTCCCTAAGATTACCATAGCCTTCAACGATGAACTTGTTGTGCTAACAACAACACCCTCCCTTAATTTATTAACTTCAACATTGAATCCATTCATTAGAAGTCAAGAAATAGGACCCCTTTTAGTGTTTCTTTCCATTAGAAACCTTAGAATCTTTTGCCTACAAGTTTTGAAGCTCAAACTTCTTTTTCTTCACTTCCAAACTTACTCCCTAAAAAGATTGAAGATCATCATCACCCATCGATACACCTTGTATCAACGAGGAATTACTATTTTTTGTCGATACAGTGGATGGGAATCATCATCATCCGCCGATACGAACTATATCGATGATAGCTCCCTATTCTCGCCAACACTATAAATCCTTTCAACACTTAGAAAATTTTCACATTTTCTTCTTATCACTGGAGGTGAAACAACTTATGACCGCTGACACAGCAGTAGGGAAACAAATTTTGAATGCCAACACATCAGCGGTGAAACAACCTTCAATCACCAACACACCAGCCAAGAATCCCTATTTCTCGTCGATACAATGCTCATTGGCACATAATCCTCTTCTTCTTCCAATATGTCAGCAGAAGATTTCCATCCCTTGTCGATACGGGGTGTATCAGGAGGGAACTCACTTTTCTCGTTAACATAAATTGTGTCAGTGAGACACTTGCATATTGAGGTATCTCTTAAAATTCTTTCAACTCGGATCCTTTGATCACTATGCCCATTAGTCATGTTCTTTTGATTTTCAATGGTTAAGAATTTCATTTTTGCTAGATGACCAATATTTGATACATGTTGATTTTGATCTATGTCATGTTGAAGTCTTGATTGAGTATGATAATAATCTTGGCGAGTGTGTTTGTGTCACTAGCAACTTTCATTACGCGTATCATATCTGCATGTGTGTTTTGCTCCTCTTGATTCTATGACTAACCCTAGCTGTGAAAGTGCCTTTTATTTTTATATGGGTTGATTACAGCATCTACAAGACATAGGCTGGCTCTAAATTGCATCGCAGAAAATAATTGGTCCTCTTGACATGTAATCGGTATGAATTGCTCGAAATATTAATTGGTTGTCTTCACAGGATAATATTTCTCAACCACTAACGAATGACCTCAGTTCTAGTGGATAGATTGAAATCCTATATACCACAAATGTTCCAGGAATTGACGAAATTGAATTCGGGTGAAGTAGTGAGAACGAGATCCGAACGTTTATTAAAAAATGCCTTTGCTCGCAATTTGGGTACTAGTCAAAGTGGATCTTTCACCTCTGAAATAGACCCACTATAAGTTTTGCAAGATTACGAATCCAAATCCACTAACGGAATCGAAATCTGAGGTCCAGAAGTGCTAAAATGACCACCAAGGATTTCCCACCAAACAAGTCACCTTCAGACATCTGTGGGTGCTCCTTCCGGGACTCCCACTTCACCTTTGGAATGCAGGGGCACTGACTGCTATCGGAAACTCTTTAGGAAACTTCATAGCTCTAGACACCACTTCGCTCAACAGCTCTCA
>JASDQU011027054.1:0-31817 GCA_032191745.1 Picea mariana | reverse complement strand
GTGTTTTTTTGAAAGTAATATTCCAAATTATTCTTTGTGTATATTGTCATATTGGTATCCTTACTTCTAATCCAACTTCATGATAACACATGCTTACAATATTTGGTTGATTAGTGCCTTGATTATTTGTAGGGGATATATATATTACAATATATTACAATATTACAATGTAATATGGTAATGGTATATTACATTGTAATATGGCAATGTAATATGGTATATTACATTGTAATATGGCATACAATATGGTATACCATATTACAATGTAATATGGTAATACCATATCTCATGTAATTTTTTTTTTTTTAAACTTAAAGCCATCGTCACAATATCAACGATAGTTTGTCGGAAACAAATTTAGTATTTTACCACAACCATCGCTATAGTGACGAAAGTTCGTCGCAATTTGCCACGAATTTTCGTCACACATACAACATCTATGTCGTAAGTTTGGCTTTGAGATATATTTTCATCGATATTGCCATGGATTTTCGTCGCAAGTTGCGACGGTTTTGTGTCACACATTCAACATCTACGTCGTAAGTTATTGGCTTGGCATACATTTTCATCGCAATTGCAACAAATTTTCATCGTAATTGCCACATTTCTTCATCGTTATTGCGACGTAATTTCGTCGTAATTTCGACGATGCATAGGGTTAATCGATCTTGAAGGTGGTGACACGTGGAGCGCTTATTTAGTCGATGTTTCCATGCACCTAGATCATGGATATAGCGACAAAATTATTCTGATGAAAAAAAATCTCGGTTGTCGTGGAAATTGCGACGGATAAGTGTGGCAATATCAACGAAAAACCGTCACAAATTTGGTCATATGTACTAGTGGGTGTAGACCAAGGTTAGTCATGTAACTTTTTACTATGTTAATTAATAAGACAACAACAGAGCAAGCGATGCTCAAGGAATGTTGGTTTTCTTGGTTAACGATTTTCAAGAGATGCTCAGTGTTCTTTACTAAGATCAATATGAAGTCAGGCTACCACCTGGTTCTGTTAGAACAAACTGATGTATGAAAAACAACCTTCAAATCTAAAGAAGGCATTTTTGAGTGGTTGGTCGTGTCTTTTGTCGACTAATGCTACAACAACATTCATGAAAGTGTTTGATGATATCTTTCAGTCATCCACAAACTCTTTTATGGTCATATATTTTAATGACATCCTCATATTCAACCAGACCTGGGTAGAACATCCGCAACACATCTAGTAGGTCTTTAGCACCCTCTGACAGCAAAATCTATATGCCAATATGAAGAAATTCTCATTCGACATGCATCGAATTCAATACTTAGGATACATCGTGGATAAACATAGGGTGCATGTGCACCTGGCCAAGATCCAAGTTATGGGTTTGAGTAGCAAGTTATGAAGATAAAATGTGAGAGTCAGAGTGAAATATTTATGGAAAATAACCCAACTTACTATTCCAGAATAAAGCGTATTGATGTACAATGCCATTTTGTGAAAGACAAGATGGAAAGCAAGACAGTGTTGTTGGAGAAAGTAGACACTTTGGAAAACATAACAGACTCTTTGACCAAGTCTGTGAATGTTGTGAAGTTCTCTTGGTGTATGGAGGCAATGGACATTGCTTCCCTAGGTCAATGAACAATAGGTTTAGGTTCTCATATGTCAACAAAGAAAATACCAAGTGGGAGTATTTTGGGTTATTATTTTCTTTGCAGTGATAGAACGTTGAACAATTGACTGTCCAGCTAGTCGAGGTGGATCGATTGGGTGAATGTTCGACATGATGGATACGTGGAGTCGACGGTTAAGTTGAAGGTCAAAGTGATCAAATGTAAAGTTAAGATATCATCCGACATAAGATCGAGTGGCAGTCTACTGGAGACCGACTAAAGGTCTACTAGTGCTCGATTGATTCATATTCGACTGAAGTTCAACATGTATTCTAATGTAATAGAATCTCAAGATTCACATAATTGCAACCAATCATCTATATGGATCTGTAACTACTTTTGGACACCATGAATTAGGATTTTGCATGCAGTAAGGCCTATAAACATGGCATATTGTAACTGTAATTAGTTGATGTTGCTATTAGTAGAGTGGTCATGTAGATGTAAGTCGAATTGGCTATAGAGTTTTTCTTGTGTAAAGCAAGAGAGTAGGATGTGATTGTGTCTTAGGTGTAGACCAAATTTAGCCATGTAACTATTTATTCTATGAATGAATAAGACATCAACATAGCTAGAGATGCTCAAGGAATGTTGGTTTTCTTGGTTAAGGGTTTCCAAGGTAAAAAAAAATTGTATTGTGTGGTTGTCATCGTTTATTTTCTTCTTTAATTATATTTTCTCTTTCCTAGTTGGTTTAGTGTGAGTATTATTTCTCTACACCTCTACATTGTCAAGTCAAACATTCCAAGCCTGTGGTTTTGATAAACCATGATATTCACCCTTTTGATTTTGAATGGAATGTAATTCCATCTTTATTTGTTAATTACAAACATCATGTAATCATTTCCTAGTGGTCTTATGTACATGTTTACAACATAGTGTTAATGCACTTAATCCCATTAAAACTCCACAGTTTAATGCGCTCGGACTAGACTAGTACTGCGATCGGTGACCGCCCGATAAGTCCTAGTGTTTTACATGTGTATGGAATTTTATAAACATAGACTAATTTATCCCAAATGCATCATGGGAATTGTTCTCCTCTCACTCTCTCATATTTAGTTGAGGTGAAGGAGGCCCTTTGAGCATGCAATGGAGTGTGATGTAAAGCTTGTTGCGAATGAAGAGTAGCCAACATCTCTTTCTTTTCAAAGATAAGCTACCACATTCTGCCATATTGTGTTCTACAAAGTTTTTCTCTTGTATTCATTAATAGAAGTTGGGTTTCACTATATTTTTGTGTTCTCTGTTATATTTTTGTTTTTTTCTTGTTTCATTCTCGACATAATTTGAATTAGTGGTATCAGAGAAGTATTTTCCTTGTCATTTCTCAGAGCAGGTCCCCGACAAGGTCAGGGTATAGAGATTTTGGTCTCGAGCTAGTTTCGCTCGAGGACAACCTCTCTCGCTAGCCCAAGTGACCTCCCATGGTGAAAGAAAATAGATATGAGAGAGCAGGAGATCCTTTGAGGACGTTGCTCAAGGAATCCATCATGCGACAAAGGAAAGAAATGATGGACAACTCTACTCAGATCCTTCAAAGACTATCGATGGTGGCAGCCAAGGCATCTTCGACAAACAACCATTTTGGAGGTGCGACACCCTTCAAGGTACAACTCAATTTTTATATTCCCTTATTCGAAGGCCATATAGATGCAAATGCTCTAGAGAATGGTTGAATCTGCTAGAAGGTTATTACTCCATCCAAAAAATTTATGACAGTGAAAAGATCACCTTCATTCTCCTTAAATACGTTCTGCATGTTAGAGCTTGGTGGGAAGGTTACTGGGAGAGGTACAACATGAAGGAATCCACACCATTTAAGAGAGAAACTACTCAGGCGATCTTTGTAGATGCTCTAAAGGTGGAGTTCTACCTTATCAGAAACTATGATGACTAGTACATGAGATGGATGACTTTGCGTCAAAAAAGAGCTCATATAGTGTTGGAGTACACTAACATATTTCATACCTTGCGCTCAAAGCTAGGTACCAAAGTCTCTGAGCAACACCTGGTTTTGAAGTATCCCAGTGGCCTACATAAGTGCATCCAAACATTTATGGATTTTATATGCCAATCTCCCTTTTCTAGTAGAAAAATGAAACTATTTGTTTTAGGAAAACTATTTAGAAATCTAGCTCCGCTATCTTTCTTGGATCAAGGGCAAAACCAAGGGAGGTTTGGCTTATTCGCAGGCCAAATTTATCCACAACACAGAGAATCTGAGCAACACTTGGTTTTGAATTACCACAGTGGCCTACATAGGTACATCCAAAAAAATATGGATTTCTTAAACATCTCCTCACTAGGAGTCGTTTATCGATATGCTGTCAAAATCGAGTAGAAATTTAAGCAGTGAAATAAGCAGAGGAGTTCAAGTCTACGAATCGAAAACAACAGAAGTATGGTAAAGGTGATCCTAACTCACAAAACAAGGGACATAGCAAGGAAATCCAACATCAAGACAACCAATTTTTGATATCACTTCCTGTCGTGGACTAAAGTCAACCTCATAGGTTCTCACTCAAATATTCAATAAACTTGATCAAAACATATAATCATACATTCATAACATGAGATATAACACAGTGCAAACCCTTTTCTGTAGATACCCTGCAAACTGTTGATTTTTCAATAGACAAGGTTTAAGCTTGAAGTTCATTCCATTTTATCATTTTACTTAAACCATAACCAATTATGTTGCAGCAACCAAGATCACAAGAAGAAACACCATGCACAAGTACACAAGAAGTATCCTGGGAAACCCTTCTCAACAAGGGAACAAAACCTAGCCAATCCTTTACTATAATCTTCAAGAGAAAGACCTCCACCTCCAAGAAAACCTAGCACACAAAAGGGTTCTCACAAACCCTAGAAGACTAGGTGCGTACTTTTCCCAAGAATATGTACTTGCTGAAATTTCCAAACTCACACTTGAGATATGATTCCTCAATGGGGAATTTACCTTTACTTATATTAGACTGAACCTATCAACAAAAGTGTCTATTGGCACAACAGGGCCGACCTCTCTAACTCACAATATAACTAATAATAACCAGATTAATTATCTATTATATTAGGGTGGGGTCGACTTGTACCCTTTACATTACAATTAGGGTTACAGGTAAGTCTGACTCTTGAAAAATATAGCAAGGGATCTCATACACCCACTAGTGCTCAACCACTAGGGGCACATCCATAGGGATGTCCATATCTCTATCTCACTGCGTCTCACAAGAGAACCATACTCACTAGTGCTCAACCACTAGGGGCACATCCATAGGGATGTCCATATCTCTATCTCACTGTGTCTCACAAGAGAACCATACTCACTAGTGCTCAACCACTAGGATCACGTTCACCTATGCTCATCCACAGGCACGTCCAACTCAACAAATCTTCTTTCCCACTGCATTACACATGTGAGTCATATAGAGTTCATCATCTCAACTCTTTGCTCAAAGGAGGCTAATACATCGTCGTTCATCTTTGTCTCATAACGATGCACCCAACTCATGGGAATTCACACATTCACCTTGTGCTCAGCCACAGGCACGTCCAACTCAGCAGATCTCCTTTCTCACTGCGTTACATAGGAGAATCGTATGGAGTTCTTCGCAACTCTCTGTAAGGAGGAGGCCATCACTACGTTCCAGCTCTATCTTAGATAGGAACCACACACCCATCTTAGGGGCCCTCTCTCAAGTCTGTGTCCTGGAGGATGTCTCACGCAACTGTAATCATCAACAATTATGGGTTAACTATATCCACCAACAACTTCTTGAGTGACTCATCAATATAATCCTTCATTACACAACAATGATGTCTTGTTTAACCTTTCAATTTCATCTTCAATTTCTTTAAACTTGAAGTGTAGTAGCTTTATTAATGTCAGGTGGTATTCATTATTATTTACAAAAGTAAACAACCACCGCTTGATTTCGTCCTCCAGGAAATCAATGAGTTCATAGAACTTGTTGGCCCATGATGTTATGATCGTGCTCAACTCCATTTCTAATTCTTATGTTGTTATTATGCTTGAATTTCTCACAAACTATGGGCCTTCAAGGTCCTTGACAATTTCTAATGCTTTTAAGAATGCATTGCTTCTCTTATCATTTACTCTTATACAGGAGGAAATTGAATCTCTTAACATGTGTATCCTTGCATCCATCCTTCTTTTAGTTGTTTTATTCTTCAATTTGAAGGTGTTTGTTGTTGATTTCTATGATAGTCGCTTAGACTTGTCACATGTGAAATGAACGTACAAAAGACATTGTTATAGTAGGCTTCATCATGCTCAAGATCCTTTTACAAATATTCCATTAGGATAGCAATTCTTTGAGATACATTCCTCGGACATGTAATGACCTCCCATGCTTGTGAAATTATAGTAAGTTGCATATTAATATTTTCAGTGACATACAACCTAAATCCATTGAGAAACTTAAAGTATTTCCTTAATTTTACCAATGTTCTAGGTATACTAGGGGGGATTTGATAAGGTGGGACAATGGCCAAAGGCTCTGCAAACAATGACTTGGGACTAAATGCGTCCTCAAGCTCGATTATTCTTCTTTTCAATTTGATGTTTTCCAACTCTTGCTCATAGATGGAATGGGCTATATCATCTCCAATAGTGAGATGTCATGAGGGTCCAACTCCTGAGACATCAACTTATAAATTCCATGTTTGAGTAACTTTCTTATTTTTAACATGGACTTTCTCTATTTGTATTTTTTTTTCTTCATAATTATAATTAGCACTGTGCAGTGTCATAGATTGTTCTTCAAAAAACTTTGGCTCTTCATGAGCCACCTCCTCTGCAATTTGTTGACTTTCAGTGATTTTAAGTGCTACCTAGTCGGGCATTGGGGCATTGTCAATTTCCATATCAACTACATTCCTTAAGCTTCCCTAATTTTGTGTGTCATTTTGGCTTGGGATTCTCTTTCTCTTCTGCTAAGATAAGTCATGTGATTTTTCAATATCAACCAGGGGAGGGTCTTCTCCATCATCTCCTCGAGCACGTCCTTCATTATTCAATCATGTACTCACATTTTCTTCTTGTTTATTTTGTGTAGAGGAGGAACTCCTACGTGAATGAGGAATGTAAGAATATTTAACAGTGTTTGTGTATTTTCCTCTTTGTCTTATTCTATTTTGTATTTAAGTTTTTGTGCTAACTTCCATGACCAAATCATCATCATATACATGCTTGTCCTTCTTGATTGGGGTATTTGGGTCGCTATCACTAGTTCCTTCAAACATTTTGTGAAAATATTTATGTATCTCATGGATGCCAAGTGTTCAGAGAACAATATTTTAGGGTCAAAACCTCTCAAGAGTTCTCCTTCCTTTAAATTGAATTGGGTAAGAATTTCATACATTTCCATTAAATGGGTGGAATTCCTCAATGTCACGTCGACAACATGAAAGGGTGATGAAATAAATTGCTTCTTTATTTTTCTATCAAACATGATGGATCATGCCTTGTACTTTCTACAAACCTTTTCAAGTAGATATTTGCAAATATATGCGAGAAGAAGAAGAAGGGTGTCTTCACAATTATACAGTCTAATGTAAGTACATTTGTCTTCACAAAAACAAACTCCCTTTCCTTTGAGAAAATCTTCCACTTCTTGAGTTATCCTTTTGATTTCAGCTCTAGTCGGCATATATCTAAATTCCTTAAGGAATTTATCTTGAATGAGGCAGAAATGAAAAGGTGTTTTATGATTCCATAGAATAGGGTACCATAATTGCACTGGTTCATTATCAACATCTAAATTTTCTCTTAAGGGAAACCCCTCAAAGACATTACAATAGGAAACTGTCAAGACCAGATACGAAGTCTTAAAAAAACTCTAGGTCTATAAATAGTTGGTTAGTTGAAAGGCAATCTCATTTGAGATTACATTAGCCCAGTCAAAAATAACTTTTTTTCAAAAATAAAAATGTAATATATACAAGGTTGGCTTGGAAATGTGAGAAGTGGATTCTCTTCCCATTAAGCGCACGAACAACCAAGAAAAATCACAGTATGGCTCCACCAACAAAGATATGTTGATGGCCAAGAGGTTGAACGACATTTCTGTGAATGGAACCATAAAATCCTTTAACAAATTTGCTCCACCAGCATGCAAATCCATGAAAGAATCAACTTCCAAAAGCTTAAGACTTTTATTGGAAGCAAGAAGTCGAAGCATTCTTTTAAATATTTTTGGAGTTAATAAAACAAGGATCTTTTCCTCAAGTGGTACTCAGATTGCTCTACTTTTTGGGTTGAATTGATGAGCACACTAAGAAACTCGCTCCTTGAAGTAAAAAAATTCACCCATACAACCAACATTTTCGAAGTCTGTAGTTAAAATTTTGTTATTTTTCTTCTATTCAATAGTTAATATTTGATACCACCGATATGCCATGCACCAATGGAAGACTTTGTCTTGGTAGTCGAGAGTGTTAGTAGTATCTCCACAAAAGGGGTCTTTCCTTATTCTAGATGACATATTCTTTATTCTTCCATTGCACTTTGATATATGTTGTACAATCATTTATGAATTGTAACACCCATGTTTCCCCCAGCTTGTAATTAATCATTAATTATGATCACCATGTTATGGCATGGGAACAATGTAAATGTATTATTGTTTAGATTGACAATAACTGACTGTGGTGGTGAAGCCTTGAATTGTTGGCCATGATATCACTAGAGGAAAGAGTGAGGAAACAATAGAGAGGGTTAATTATGTCAAAATGACCCAAATTCTCCTTCTTGAAATAATAAGCCTCATCCGGATCCCAAGGAAAAATCAGTTAATGAAGGAAGGACTGGTGGTTGAACAATAAACTACCCCAATGAATGGAAGCATGGAGGGTCTGGCTGGGGAGACAGAAAATTTTCGGCCCGAAGTACCACAAAGAACATTTTTTCCTGCAGGCCCAGATTGACCCAAGTTTCCTTTTGACAGAAGGAACAAGAGAGTTTCGAAACCTTCCTTAGGAAGAGAAAGGTGTGCAATAATACACATGAAGGAGGCAAGAAGGAGACGCATAAAGGGGGATGTGTGATATGGATATGTAGAAGAAAAGAGGAAGAGTGCAAGAAGATCTCTTGCTAAGATGAAGAACTGGAAGCTTGATAAGTTGTTTTGGTTACTGGAGAGAACAAGAGAAAAGATCTCTGAGAGTTTGCAGAAAACATGACCAGAGGAGAAGATCGTGAGCTTGATGTTGAGGCAGCATCTGATAAACCTCGCAGAGGCTGTGACAGAGAGATAGTCTCTAAGAAACTACAAAATTTCCCTAGTGATATCATGGCTTGGCACGGGGGTGGCCAGAGTGATAAGAAAGAATGGCTCGAAGCTTATGGTTGGGTGGAAAGGTGAACACCCACAGTCAGTTGGTCGACAATCGATTGTAATAGATAAGTATTTCATTTTCCCTGTGCACTTGGATTGAAATGCATGATTTGAATGTCTGTAATTGTGATTAATTGTGATTCGCGTGAAATTAATGGTTATAATGCTTACTGCTCTTATGTAAGCCATTGCATTTGAATGGGTGTAAGGTGACAAGCTTGTCCTCTGGGCTGGTTCGAAAATACCTCCCCCTATTTTAGAACTTAAGTTTTTTGAATTGGAGGGCGCTCCCTTCAAACTAGTTGTCCAAGAAACCACATGATCGTGCCCACGTCCATAACCCATTTTACGGCTAAGAGATTAGCATGTAGCCCATGAGAATTTTCAGAGGACCCATATGGGAAAGGTCTAGGAAGCCTGCACTAGTCCGAAAGGCGCTAATTTCTTATTGGCTTCGGAGCTCCGGGATGCTATAACCTTACAACCGCCAAAACTCCCAAATGTCGGAGTTGTGAAGTATTGTTGGCCATAGATTTGAGGACACTTGAGTACTATCCCAACCGTTGGATCTACACCGTAGTCAGCCCGACGTTGACCGCTTTGGGAGATAAAAGGCGTTATAACACCAAAACCTGTGAATTCCGGAGTAGATCTCGACCACCCATTATTGAGGACACGTTAACCGTTGGTCAAATTCCTTCGCATGTTCAGACTTCAAAACTCTGGAAGGAAGTGTGGTTCAAGGTGTGGAAATATTCGAAGCCTGGATCCCGGAGAAGACATAGTTTGTTGATCTGAGATAAGCGTCATCCATCTGATCTTCTAGTTCGGAGTTCGCGGATTCGGAAGTATTGCGTGATGGAGTGGGTAAAATATATGAATGTCAGAGTCGCGAAGTAACGTGGACCGTTAATATGAGGATGCTTTGGGACCTCCCCTAACCATTAGATCTAGACTATGGTCATCCCGACGCTGACCACTTCGGGAGCAAGGAGTAATTCACACCATGGATCCCCCAAACACCGAAGTCACGAAGTAATGGAGGTCGTAGATCAAGGGATCTACGTGGACGCATATCGACCATGAGATCTAAGGGTGTAGGAAGACCACTAGTCCATAGTGATGTGGCACACTGACGTCACCCAGGGTGACGTGGACCCACGTTTGATGTGCCATTGGTCACTTGGATTCGTACGTTTCATAGACCCTACATGCCCATTAAAATGTAAGAGGTGTCACCCATGCAGGGGCCACGTGTCATTTATGGCTTGCTGCGTGTACCCCTGGCACTTACTTACTTGGCCCATTTGGTGAGTGGAGTGCTTGAGACCCAGCTGTCCTTGCCACTGCTTTTAGCATGTCACCACATGTGAGGGTGGACCCTTCAGAAGTCCGGAGGTTTGGGATGTAGTGTTGTGGGTAACTTGAAAGGCCCGAAGGCTGGAGCCACGTGGAGAGATTCTGGACTTCTTTGGGAGTTTGGGAATTCGAGACTCCGGAGGATGGGCATGCAGAAAGGAGGAGAGAAGTTCAAAGTTGAATGATGAACTTTCCTATAACTCATGTGTTAAATTAAGACTGTGTCCTGCCATTAGGTTGAATGGTGGACGAACCTCCCCATGGATGTAGGAACTTGAGGACGTTATGAATGAGGTGGAGCCATGTGGACGCCATGTGGCCCATGTCTGATAAATGCTCAAAGAATATCGGAGGCCATAACTTGAAATCCAGAGCTTGGTTTTAAGTCAGGTAGTGGTCGTTAGAGAGATACGGTTGAGTAGACGAGAATGGAGATCTTTGAAAGATGATTTGAGATTACTAAAATAAGCGAAATTTTGATGCCCCGTCCCTATAAAGGGTACTTAGGGGTCAGGAGCATTACAAATTGGTATCAACGCATGGAAACAACACTTGGCCTGCTTGGGCTCACGAAAGAGTCAAGTGATTTTCTTTATTAGAAAACATTAAGGGAGAGGGCATACTACCCTACCCTATCTAGTAGAGCATGATTCAGACACAGGCCTAGATGGGTCGGAGGATAGTCATAAGACTAGTTCACCAAGACTAAAATGAGTTTGTTGAGAGTATCACCGTCGTACGGAAATTATCTGCATAAGTTCATTAAGGAGAAGGATGTAGATTAAAATTCAGTTGGGATTTTACCCAACGAGATTGAATCATGTTAGTGTTACACATCAAAATTACTCACTTCAATGATGACCCATTTTCATCATTACTGGTGTCACAAGTGTCACATTTTTGGTCGCAAGTGTTGCAAACATCATATTGCCATCTTGCCTATGTCGTGTCTCTAACGACATCATAAGGAAACTCAAGACACCTTCAAAGACTAGTTTATGAAGGAGAAATCATCTGATGAGGAGTACAAGCTTTTTCCATTGAGAAAACAACTTAAAAATGAAGTTTGAATAGCAACGCTCCCCTACCCACTGTTAGGGAGTGCCATCGCTCCCTACCCTCCTTTGGGGGAGTGTTGTAGCACCCTGTACATCCTTATGGGGGAGTGTTAGGATTTTCTGAAGGAATTTTGGGCAGCACTCCCCTACCCACTGTTAGGGAGTGCCAACGCTCCCTAGCCTTCTTTGGGGAAGAGTTGTAATGCTATGTGCACCCTTTTGGGGGAACGCTAGCCTGTTTGAGAAAATTTTGGGTTGTTGAGGAGAATCAGGGAAAAATCCTCCTTATCTTGGAAATCAGTTGGATTCGAATCTCAGGTCAAGGCTACATCTTAGGGAGGATCCACAACTGATGGAGAAAGATCCTCAACCTATCCCAAGAATCTCTAAGGTGGTTGGGTCTCTCCAATCTTATATAAGGAGGCCTTCTCATGGTAAAAGCAGATTGAGTTTAGAGGCATCAAACTTATGATCTCAAAAGGGAGATATCAGTGAAGCATAATTATTATGTGTGTGGATTATTTGAGCAAAGGGTCTGGACAAAGAGAGCTTGGTGAAGCTGTTGCATCTACATCATGGTTGTAACACTTTGTTTTGTTTTCATTAATATAAATATGTGCTTGGCCTGTTTCCTTTAAGTTTGTGTATGTTTCATGAAATTGTTTATTTTGATAGATCTGTTATGAAGCTAATCATGGTAGAGTAGGAAGTATGTTTCGTTTTTGTTGCTCATTGTATTACAGAACCATCTTAAGAACTTGGAGATCAAGATCAGCCTGGATCGAGCAAGGACAAACGTCGGTAAAGGTATTTACCCTTATTTCTTCTTCTTCTTTGAATAGTTTAGCTTCATGAAAAGGAATGCCAATGTCCACATTAGCACTTTTCTATCTTGTTCATATGGGTCTAGTATCCAAGAGGAAATCCACTTGTCTGCGGGGGGATTCTATTCCTTTCCTAGGTCTTTTTTTGGCCTTTTCTCACTTTTATATCTCATCCATAATGTGTCTCTGATTCTTAAGTGTGTTAATTGGCTCTTTACTTCATCCCATACACTTTGGATTTCTGAATTTGCTTGAAATTTTGCATTTCTAGGCATCTTTCTTAAGTTTGAGAGGATAGCGCTCCCCTGCCTCTGCTACCAGAGAGTTGTCACTCCCTGACAAGCTTCCATAGAGCGTTGTAATACTCTGGTGCCCTTGACACCAAAGCGCTTCCCTTTTTCTAAGGAAAATCTTGTTGGGAATTGGTCTCTGAGTCCATCTTTTGTTGTTTGCATATGCTCAGAGTTCTTACAATCTCATTGTATCCTTGTTTTGGCCTCCAACAACTTTATTTCTAAGAATTCATGACTCTTTGTTTGGGTTTGTGACATCTCTTTCTTCTTTACTTTGAATCACTCTTCTTCTTTCAAGATTTGGAGTCGATTTATTGCTTTCTCCTTTATCTGATGGTATGAAAGTTTTCTTAAGGAAAATCAGATATCTATGCACTATTCCATTTGATCTTTGAGGTCTTTTTCCCAAGCAATTCTTGGTTTTTCATCATCCATTAACCTTCTCCTACCTTCACTAGCATTTTCACCATTTTTTATGCATTCTGGGTGAATGTTTTGAAATTTTTTGGCTATTTTTCTGAGTTTCTGGGAGCACCAACGGCCCCCTATAGGCCATACCAGAGCACCAAATCTCCCCTACAATGTCTTAGGGAGCGTTGAAACACTCTGTGCACCCTTTTGGGGGAGCGCTAGTCTTTTTTTTGGAGTTTTTACCTTCTTCTGCTCAATCGTTTGCAACCTTTTTTGCAGTGATATTTACCCAGAGTTTGTGGTTGGTTTGTGAAGTTGTGTGGATTGGTTTTTAATGGTTTTTTATGCTTGTCACTCTCTTTTGTCTTGATTGGAGCTTGAAACCTCTTTCGGAAATGTGAAATTGACTTTTCTAGCTGCGTTTTTGTCGGGACAGTTTTTGAGTGGTTTCTCTTTTTCCCTATGATTTCTTGGATTCTTCTATGCATTTTATTTGTGTTCCTTGAATGTTTGATTGGTTGTAGAATCCGTGATGGTGTTCTTGCTTGTTATAACAAGTTTCTACTTGTTTTCTTTCATACCTCACTGCCTTGAGTGCATGCTTTGTTTGTAGCCCTTTTTCTTTGTGTCTTTTGCATCTGCATAGGACTCTTTCTTCTGATTGAAAGTAGTGGAGCATTGAAGGTTTTGTATTTACTTTTTGTATACATCATAATCGAACAAAGAAGATAAATGGATTCTTGCTTTTGGGTAGTGAAACTAGCCTTCATTTGAAGTAGCGGAATTGCATTTTTTTTGTCTTTTTTGGGACATTGTGCATCTGTAATGATGAATGTTTTCTCCTTCTCATAGCATAGCTTTCGTCGAAACGAAAAGATTTCATATTCATATCTTTTCATAATTTTCGAGTCGGTCAAAACACCATATTGTCCATGCCATTTTCCTTTTGAGTAACAACAGCCTTAAAAATCAAGCGCTAAACTAAAATTGATTAGACATTTTTACATTTTCTAGTAGCAAACCTACATTGGATTAGTTGTAGGGCTTTGGAATAAGTGTGAAAGATAAATTTCCAAAGCTGCAAACAAACATAGGATCTTGTGTTAGGGAGCGGTGAAATCTAATTGCTACATTTTGTCCTGGGAATCCCTTCTCACACAAGGGTCAAACCTGAGGTCGCATTGACACTAGCAGAGTTACACACCTTTCTTTGTTGGTCTTGGTGTAGATATTGTGTGTATTATGGGGGTCGCTCGAAGGTATACCCACAATGATGAGTGGAAGCCTTTCAAGTTGATTTCAGACTAGATACCTTGCCCTTGCGAGTGGATCGAACTGTCGATTGTTTCCCCAGGCATCACTATTGTAGTTGGTAACCTTAGTGGCCTATCTCTTTAGGGTCTTTACACAAGGTGATTGTGAAGGGGAAAGTCTTCAAGGTACCTGGAATCGACGTTGGCCAGACTCACTCAGGCTTCTTGGAGGGTATACCCACGATTATGTGTGGGAGCTTGCACCAGGGTGTAAGTCTATTAAGCAGGTTGTCAACGTAACTTTTCCAACCGCTCTATCTCAACCCCTTCTTACTTTGTTCCCGCGACATTGGATTTCATCACCAACTAGTGTGCTCATTGTGATAAGGTTTTATTTGCTTGCTTGCTTACTAGATTTTTAGCGTGTGTTGTTTGTTCTCCCTAGCAGAATCTAGGTTGGATATTTATGGCATCAGTTCCTGGAATGACCAATGAAGGAACCCCTTTGCTAGGGGAACCCTTTGTTTTTCCTTCTTACGAAAGAGTTGGTTCTACTTACATCACTACTTTGAGCCTTCCAAGTCTCACAATTGGGTTATCGGTATTGTTGTTTTCCACTCCGGTGATCTCAAATGCAGGTGCTTCAGATGTAAGCACACCACCCACACATCAACTTCATGTCGACCTTTCTCCATATTCGTCCGTCAAGTATCCTTCCATTTCTCCTTCTTCGCCTAGTGAAAGCTCTAAAGTGAGTAGCCAGGTTGATAAGAAGAAGAAGAAACGAAAAGAGAAGAAGAAGAACCAGAAAGGGACCAAGCCTCCAACTACCTCAAATGTTGGGTCCAAGCAACCAACTATTGTTAATAGTATTGGGAGTGTTGATGAGGTCAATAAGACTACAACGAAGAATCCGAAACCCAAATTCCCTTGCAGTCTTTGTAAGGGTGACCATTTTCTAAGGGATTTCCCTGGTATTCCCAAGGTCTTAGAAATGTGGTCTTCCATGTTATCGACCCTTGTTGAACATGCTGGTGACACCCCATCAACTAGTGGCGTTAAGGTTGGTAAGAAGAAGACAATTGTCAAGTTTCCTTGTATGTTATGTGAAGGTGATCATTACTCTCACCTTTGTCCTCGTATGCACGAGGCTTCTTGTCTTTTGGAAAAGCTTCAACTTCCAACTGGTTATCGCAAGATTCCCCCCAACCCATCGTTAGTTGATAGAATGGTCAATCCGGTTCCATCCCCAATCAATCTGGTTGATCAGGTGGTCAATCTAGTTTCATCCTCGATTGAACCACTAACCAAAGTAGTTGATCTAGTTTCATCATCGATCAACCCCACTTTTCATCTAAAAAGTGAAACCCAAGTGACTGATCCAGTCCCGTCATTATTCAATCCCACACTTCATCTGAAGAGTGCCAACATGGTCAATCCCAATCCTCCTCTAACGAGTGCCAAAGTGGTTGCTTCGATCCCTTCATCGGTCAGTCTGGTTGATCATGTGGTCAATCTGGTCACGTCCTTCGTTGAACTAGTTGACAAAGTGGTCAATCCCACTCCTCCATTGAGGAGTGCTAAAGTGGTTGTTCCAGTTACTTCATCGGTCAGCCCCACTCCTCCTCTGAAGAGTTCCAAAGTGGTCAATCTGGTTCCGCCATCGATCGATCCCACTCCTCCATTGAGGAGTGCTAAAGTAGTTGCTCCGGTTAGATCATCGGACAATCCCACTCCTCCTCTGAAGAGTGCCAAAGTGGTCAATCCAGCTCTACCATCGGTAGATCCTACTCTCCCTCCAGAGAGTAAACCTGATACTGCCCATGTTTTTCTCGTTGATACAGAATCTACCGTGCTGGGGGGCATTCCTCCTTCTCCCGCGAAACCCCCTCCAAGTAATGAGGCCATCCTTTTTTATTGGGGTGTGCTAACTGGACCTCATCTTCCCTCTCACATTCCTTTCAAGATTACAATACAGGTTTGTGGTCGGAACGTTCCTCATGCGCTGATAGATGAAGGTTCGTCCGTTAGTATTTTATCCTCTATTTATTGGCAAGCTTTGGGTTATCCTCAACTTGTGCCAGTTACCCAGACTCTGCTCGCTTTTAAAAGAAGAACCAGTCACCCTTTATGGATCCTTCCTCGATTTCCTGTAACTTTGGGAGAGAAAACTATCTTTATTGATGTTATGGTAGTCCAGGACCCCTTGGATTTTGATTTACTCCATGGGCAAGATTATGTCTATGCCATGAAAGCTATTGTATCCACTCTTTTTCGTGTGATATCTTTCCCACACGATGGAAGAATGGTGACTATTGATCAACTTTCGTTTGTTGGCCCCGACTTGACCATCAACCCAATGAACTCCCTAAACGGGTCTTATATGCAGACGGTATTGCCCCTGCCATAGGTCAATTATGTGGCGTCGTCTCCCATGACTTCAAATTCTGATGACTTAGATCCAGTAGTTGACATGGTGACCTCTTTGATAGGGCTATTGGAGCCTGATCTCCTTACCCCTGACGAGACCCTTGACATGTGTTCTTTCCAGAGAATTCTTCTTCCATCCAGTGAATATCTCTTGGAAGCCATGACCGAGTTTTGTCCCTTGAAATGGTGTCCTTCTAGAGCGTTATCCTCTTGGAAGCCATGATCAAGAAGAAGTCACGAGCATAGTTTCTCTTCTCTGTGGAAAGCTCGTTAAAAAATGAAACATTCACCTCTCCTACCAAGTCGAGTCTTTCGTTAGGTCTTGTATTTGAACCTTAATTTCATCCACCTTTATCCTTTTTCTCCATCTAGTATAGAAATTGGTGACAACCTCAAAGTCGGTGAATGAATTGAAGCTTGGGGGGGCATGTCTCCAGCCTTTGATGATCATTCTGGAGTTAAGCCACTATCTTTCAAGATGGGGGCAGAGTAATGAGCATAGTCTTAGTTCATTCTCACGCTTGGAAAAACATAAGAACACACCGAGTAAACTTTTATCTCTTTTTCGGACTCGCATGGATATACGAAAAAGGAACCCCCTTGAGTCATCTTTAAGTTCTTTTTAGACTCTCTAAACATGAAAAGATTGTCGAGTGATCTTGCTTCCTTTCCCCCTCATTAAAAGGTTTTAAAGGGCGTCTTTCGAGTGATAATTTATCTCTTTTTTGGCCTCACAAGACTAATCTTACAAAAAAGGACAACCCTGGAGTCGTCTTTAAGTCATTTTTAGACTCTCTAATTATGAAAAACCATTGAGTTTACCTTCTCTGGACTCGTTAAACAACCATACATTGAAGGGCACATACGAGACCAAAGCCTTACTTCTTCTAGTTCGTTAAACAAAGGAAGAAATCCACTTGTTCGCAGGGGGATTCACCTGTAACTAAAGTAAGCGAAATTTTGATGCCCCATCCCTAGAAAGGGTACTTAGGGGTCGGGAGCATTACAAATTGGTATCAGAGCATGGAAACAACACTTGGCCTGCTTGGGCTCATGAAAGAGTCAAGTGATTTTCTTTCTTAGAAAAATTTAAGGGAGAGGGCATACTACCCTACCCTAGTAGAGCATGATTCAGACACAGGCCTAGATGGGTCGGAGGATAGTCATAAGACTAGTTCACCAAGGCTAAAATGAGCCTGTTGAGAGTATCACTGTCGTATGGAAATTATCTGCATAAGTTCATTGAGGAGAAGGATGTAGATTAAAATTCAGTTGGGATTTTACCCAATGAGATTGAATCATGCTAGTATGTAGCAGAGGAAGCCTATCATTTTTTTTGTAATTATATCCAATCCTACAAAAGTGGGATTATGTCGATGGGCACTAATAGAAAGGCTTGGATGTGAATGGATTGAAAGGATCTGTAGCAGTAATAGTTATTGTTTCAATGAAGGATTAAACCTTGTATATGGGTATGATCCCTCAAGATCAGAGGATTGATGGAAATGGTAAGGTCAATTTACTTGACCTATAATGAATAAAAAATGTTGTTGGAATAATCCAATAAGCAAGTAAAAAGGAACCCTATAGATTGAGAACAACCTTCATGAAGGTAGAAGTGAAGTGACAAGAGAAAGTTCAAAAGCTCATGGTTGTCCTAGAGGAGTGTGTATCCCTATTAAATTAGGAGTCTGTCTATGCGAGAGGAATGAGTTTGGTGACCATTCTCTGAAAAGGGAGAGCATGTGCAACTCTCGAGTTTCGAAGGGAACTGAGAAACAGATTTTTTTTGGGTACATGAATTATTGGGCAATGTTTTTCCAATCAAGTTGATAAACAAAGTTGTAGAAATATGGAGTGATTGAGCGATAAATCAAAACATCCTCCCTTGCTTGGTGGATAGGAAACTAATCTGCCATAATTCTTGTGGGAGGAGGAGAGTGACCGTCAACCCTGGCTATTGCTAAATAGAAGAAATAGTTCTAGGTGTAATGGTTAAAGTTGATATACATTTGAAACATATCTTCTGTTTTTAATGAGAGTAGATAGAAACAACTAGAACCTCTACAGAAATTTTTAAAAAGTAAGAGATGGACCCTCTTCCCAAGATTGATTATGATATAAAGATACTTTGGAGTTCTGTATTAAAATACTTAGTAAGTAACATACTTCAAAATTGTATTTGGGCTTTAAGGAAATCGTCCAAATGTTATTAGACATTAAAATTTATTATAAATGAGGTAAAATGGTTAATTAAATGTTGGTCATGAATGTGGTAAAGGAAGTGTTGGGGCACTTCTAGATGCCCAATGGATCAGATTAACATCTAGTGGTGTATGGTAGCCATATAGATATGGTTTGGTATACTTAAATCGTAGTGAGGGTAATCTAGAAAAGGATTTCCTTGATCGAAAGGTCTGCTGATCAAGACCAGTTGGAAGCTAGATTGGTTGTTTTGTTACCTTGGCCATGGTTATAATTCTCCAAGCTATATTTATGAGTTGGGAATTTTTTTTATGGAAGTTGAGGCAAGAGTGTTTTATTGCTATCTATTATTGTATAGAAAGGGAAACATAGTTATGAATTTGTCTGTTAAACTGCCAGGTGGATATCATGTGAATGATTGCAAGTTCTCAACCGAGAGAGAAGCTCAACGTTGAGTATCTATATGGAACTTTCCATGAGAATGGCAGGAAGATCCTTGGGAGAAGGATCTAGAAGTTTGATATGTCTATGAAGGACATGGAAAGGGTGCAAGCAATGAGATTGCATGAAGAATGTTTAGCTATGTCTGTATATGCTTGAGTGCATGAATTTGATGCATTGTGAGATTGCTTGATATGAAGACTAATATTAAGGCCAAATAGATATGAATGAATTATATTAAATGTGCAAATGATGCACATATATGATAAAAGAGTAAATGAGCAAGGATGCTTTGTTGTCATGATAAAAGGCAACATGATTATGCCTTTGAGGACCGCATGAGAGCAATTGTGAACAATCATGAGTTAAATGATTTTAATGAAAAGATGTATGTGAGTTGCAAAACATACCTATGGTAGATACACATAGGCTTATGGTTATGCATGTGGTTAAGTGCATCATAGATGTAAGTTAATAAAACAAGGAATATGCGTGGATAAATAATCTGGAGGCATATCAAAGATGCATGTTTATATTCCTTATGGAATATTTGGTAAAAAAACTGAAGCTAACTCAAGGTTGAGGATATCATAGATAGTGAAGGATATGTAATAAGGAATTTGCATGCTGAAGGAGTTCCCTGTGGAGGAACTATGCGAAGGAAAGATAGTGAAGGATATGCAATAAGGAATTTGCATGCTGAAGGACTTCCCTGTGGAGGAACTATGCGAAGGCTTTGTTAGGAGAACAAAGTCACAACCGTAATGACTACTGAGAATTGAGCAATTGGCTACAAGCCTATATATATATACATATATATGTAAGAATCCTTGATTGCATTTTAAAACATCATGCATGAATGGAAGACTAACAAACGAATGTTGACCATTCTGATAACTGAATAGTAATGTGCAGAATGCACAGGTTCATGATTCATTATGAGCAAAAAGTTTGTTATTAAAGCATGCTGATGTATCCAAAAGGTTAGGGTGAGCCTAACCGAGGCTGCTCAATGAAAAGAGCAGGAAGATCCCAACAGAGAGTAAATTACAAAAGCAAAGAAGGAAAAAGGGGGAATACTTTTCTCACTTTAAAAACTTTGAATTGCTTACAGAGTTGTAGGTATTAAAAGAGCAGTTGTGGGAGCAAGTACAGCTAGAAAAAGGGAGAATGAATAAATAAGCATATTTAAATGAACAGGCTTGGTTAAGCTGTGATAATAAAGAAAATGAGGCCTTGGAAAATAACTCAGTTGGATTGAAAGTCCAGGGCTGTGTGGAATGAGTTGGACGAGGGAAGAGTTGTTTGACCCCTTCCTTGTTGGTTATTGTAATTATCTGGTACGAGAAATTGATTTACTAATAAAAGTAAATGTTTTGACATCGTAGTGATGATGATTGCATGACCGTAGAAACAATTGAGAATTGTTTGTGTTTCACTCATGGAAACATTAAGATAATGTGATGAAGTGCATAAAGATATGTTAGGGCATATCTGAAAAATGTTTTAGTGATTTGAAGGCTATGATACAAGCATGTTTATCTACATGAAGGCTGATATATGTGTGGTGTATGTCATGTGTAGAAAGAAATTGGAGCTGTTGTGAAAGACAATTGCCAATGATGGACAACCTCAAGCAGAGAACGACTATTAGAAGGTTGTCGTTAAAAGATTGTTGAAGGGACTTTAAAAGTCCCCATAAAGCATGGGGTAATATCGGAGAGGGTGCTAGCAGCCAGAGCAGGTATAAAAATGTTCATACCTATGTGACATAAGTTGTTAGTCCCTAACCTTGTTTTTGACTGATTGGGTGTCCCTATTCCATGTCCTACCCATTTTCCATTATTTTTTGTTAAAACTATGTTTTTCCCTCTTGGCTTGGAAGCTTATTTTTCAATCTTTAATGCACATTTTAAATGATTTTGAGGTTTTTAAAGATTAGGATTTGATATGAAAATTTTTCTGTCACATCACTTGTCTTTTCAATTTTTGCCAAGTTAGAAAATGCACTGCAAGAATATCGCTATTCATGCACCGCCGAGAATAATCATTGTTCTTCATGTGCCACCCTACCCAGATTGTGTCCTAACATTTTAAATCATTATTAGAGGATATGAACACCTCTTTATGATCAATTTCAGGATGTTATTCTTATGATAGCATCTACATTCAGAGGATTGAGTTGTACTCGCCACCTCAACATCAAATCAACACACCTGATTATCGTGAATGAAATCGTTATCTACCTATTTTAGTATGTATGTTATTATATGCATGGTTTGCAGGTAAAGAGATAACTTTCAGTTTTTAACAGCTCTCGGGAGTTGAAGATCAAACCCTCGATCTTCTTAGAATTGACTATAGGATCATATCAGCGATATGGTGCCCAAAAAGAGTGGCCAGATAATCAGATTGGAGCCTGAAGGTACAAAATTTCTCGAAGCATTTCCTCGAATGGCGCAAAAGTTCAAGGATGTTGGTTGGTTCGACTTCTTCTCCACATTCCAGGGACATGACGAACAGATCTCTATGACATTTTCACAGAATTTCTATGCCTTCGAATCTGTGGTTGGAAAACTTCTAATGCATGTGACAGAGCATTCCATTGCTAAAGCTTGTACGTTACCAGTATATGGGGAAAGATGGTGGAAGAAGGAAAATGTAGTCATGGAGTTTGTGAATTAGTTTTTAATTCCAGAAAAGAAAAACTCTAACTGGAGCAAGGGTACACCACACAGTTGGGTAAGGAAAGAATGGCACACTGCCTTGTTGATTATCCACAGGTACATTACATGTGAAGGCAGGTTTTCTCTGGTCCATATCTATCATATTATATTGTTGATCCATGTAAATGGTGATTACCATATTAACCTACCCTATTTCTTATTAAATTAAATATCCAAGATGTCTAAGAGGATACAGTCACATCCTACTACAACAAAAAGCAGTCTTTTTCATTAAGGTTTGATTAGAAAGTTAGTAGTCTTCTCCTTAAATGAAGTCCAGAGGTCTTGGGACTGGTTAATCCAGTCATTAAAACCTAATCTACAGGCAACTAAATCTAAAACTGTCAAGAGGAAGAAACATGTAAAAGAGAAATAGACCTCTCAAGCCACTGAATTTTTGATGAAAGAAAATTCCCCTACATCTAAGGTAGCTCATGCTGGCAAGAGAAAATTACAAACCCAACAAGCTATTGGTGATTTTCCTATGGGTAAAGTTGATGAGAAAGGCATTACTAGTCGAGGTAAGAAACCTAAAATGAATGAAGAGACTAACATCCATCCTGATCTAGATATAAAGAGGGAATTTGATGAATATGAGGATTACATCACAAGTCTAGTTCAGACTCTAGTCAAACAAAAGCAACAATCTACAAGAAAGAAGATTGCAAAAGGTAAGAAATGAAGTAAAAAGAAAACACGTGTACCTAAATTTCCTAGAAGAAATTCTACCATAGCTGCTAATAAATTTAGACTGAATTCAAAATCCATGTTTCATCCTTCCATCAAGAAGGAGAACCTCATAATAATACAAGAAAATTCAAAGGATTCTAAGAATGAGATCAAAAAACAGGCAGTGGCATCTTCTTTACACGGGACAAAGAAGGAATTTGAGGAATAGAAGAAGAAACGAGAAAAGGGAAAGCAAATTGCACATTACTCCAGAACACCTGTGACCAGAGCAACTACAAAGTCAACTTCAGTATCTGAATCTATCTTTAAGGGAACAGATGTAGTTTATGATGAGAGAAATGATCTTTTTCCATAACTAGACCAACTACAAAACCTTCAAGAAACCAAAGACTCTAACAGCACTGAAGAAGAAGACCTTAGTTATGGGCTATCTTCTAATTATGTAATTAAACTAAGAAAACCCCAACCTTCTATAGACATGAACCTACCTGCCCCTATGGAGGAATATCCAGAATTCAAAGTGGAAGCAAGGAAGGAAAAAGACAGAGTAAAGGAGTTGTAGAGTATTATTAAGCAATTGAAGAAAGAAAAATCTTGTGTTGAGCAATGGAATGCTAAGAAACAAGAAAAGATACAAGATTTCAAAAGGAAGAGGAAAGAGCAAAAAGCATTGCTTAAAGAAGTAATGGAATCCAATATAAGGTTATATTGGCATAATGTTGTGCTAACGACCAAGCTCAAACAAAGAGACACTAGGGCTACTGCAGTCATCATACCATGACAATTCAAGGAGACTCTTCCTCAGTTTTGATTGTTCGATGTTATTACTCAGAAAGTAAAGATGAGCAGTTTGGTTCATAGTGTTTGGTTCAAATGAAACTTTTTGGTATCTCATATGGATCAACTCAGCAAGATAGTATTCATATTTTTGTGGGATTTTCTAGTTTGGTAAAACTATTTCCTAATCTATATTCGGATTGGTTGTTGAGCCTACTACAATATAGGCATTAGAAGTGATCGTATGAGCTTTATTCTCCTAGGAAATAGTCATTGCCATGATCTTATTGTAAAACTATAAACTAGAAAATAGGATCTATGAGAATACTCTATGTGCTTTAAATAGACACATGAAAGATTGTATAGAGGTCGATTAGTTGGGCATTCAAGGACCTTTTTTGTAAAAATCTCTACTGTAAGACAAGACTATATTCCATATTGATACTAAATGGCAAAGGCATGTTGATGGTCAGATTTTTTTTCATATCTTTATCTATCTCTTTTCTTACTTGAATTCATTTATTCTGTTGCAATGCATATGATTTCTTGATTTTGCGTGGCACAATGAACATTTTACTGTCTTTGTTCATTATCAAGATTGTTTTCAAGTACACGTTCTTGTTTCTTAATGATATTTTGAAATAACAAATTCATGTGTGAGTTGACAAACTAGATACTCACATACCTTATTTTCTTTATTTACCTTGCTATTTGATCTATTAAGGTGACTACCATTTACTAAATCAATGGGATGTTTACTTGCTTTTACATTGAGTTATATATTTATTTTGTATCCTTGAACCAACTTTCAACCATTTTCTAAAAACCTTTCATAAATACCATTGCAATAACTTGATGATGTGATAGATTTCCCTCTCACAGTCAAGTGAAACTTTAGGGACTAACATAAGGTATGAAGGAATTGGTAGGACACCCTTCTGAAAAGATTTCATTGTCTTAAAGATATGCAAATAAATTTTGGGTGGTTGTTGTATGCCATTAATACCCAAGTAGGGTATGATTCAGGAAAAGAAACCGAATAATAGAGAGAGGGAGTCTATGCCATCCAAAGATGAGTTATAATCCTTACAAGAAAATGCAGGAGCAAAGAGTACCATGGGTATGATAACCAATCTAGGGAGATTGGGAGTAAAGGTGCTCATAGTTAGAACCTTGCATGGAATGCACTGAGGAAATGCATGTTTGCATGAGAGGGAAAGCAATGGATTTCCATCGAGGAAGGAGGACCTTCCACTACTTCACTTGAATTGGGTAGTTGATAAAGAAAGGAAAATTTGGGTGGCCATGAGTGTTGGCACCCTGGTTACTACTGAAGGAAGAATGCTTGGGTGCATTCAAGGGAAACTTTTAGTTTCATATGTACTGATTTAGGATCATGATCGTCTTGTAGCAGGAAGCACAGTCCTACTGAAATAATGAACGAGAATGATTAAATCTTATGGCGAAGAGGGTGGTCAAGCTCCAACACACCATGGCAAAGTGCTTGTCATAAAGTGTGGCAAACTTGAAATCAATGCAAGGGTGCATTGGGTATGAATGTGGCCATGAATATTAGCACATTGATTAAAGTCATTTGATATTTGAATTGCATTTGTAAAATTTAGCATGTTGAAAGGATGCATACGTAAATAATGATATTTCCTTTTACTTTGTGCCCTTGAATATATGAAATTTATTTGGATTGTTAGTATGCATAGTGATTAAAAATATGATGTGCAGGAAAACTAACAATTTGTTTAAGTGAGGAATGTTGAAATTGCAGGAAGAAAAGGGTCTTGGATATGGCAGTGTTGTAAGCCCATAAGGAAGACCAATTTCCCACTGAGACAGACTGTTATGGGAAGAAAAGGCCCATACTTGTGAATCTGGTTCCTGTGCAGAACATATCTGAAAATAAATATGGAGTTTGGAAATCTGTGGGTGACAAATTTGCAAGAAAAATTTGAATTTGAAATCAAGGATAATATCTCATAATTTATGTATACCTGTGACACAGGTGAGACGAAAAAGATCTATCTTGGGAGGATAGTTGAAGGTTGTCAAGCTGGAAAGCATGAAAAATGATATTGATTGGGACAGGAGAACCTTGTGGTAAGCCATGATCACCTAGAATATGTTGTGTTGTGGCAACATAAGCCGGAGAGACGCCTCGGCAGAGAAAGTATGAGGGTCGCCTTGACTATAAGGCTCAATGAAGTCTCTGAAATTATTCTTGTGCGAGAAAGCCTTGGCAAGGAAAGATGGATCGCCTGAGGAACCATATAGCAGAGAAGCAGATGCTTGAGCCTGGGCCTGGAGGGTGAGTGACCGAAAAGAAGAGGAGACTTTGATAATTCTTATAAACTATTGATTGGGATCATGCACACAATGGGTATGTTCAGGAAAAACAATAAGCCAATATAACAAGAAAACCATGTGGATGAAAATCCACGAACTGCACAGATAAGTATTGTGCTACATTATGAAATTTTTCCTCTTGAATTTTGAACAACAATAAAAAAAAAAGTTGCATTAAATTGTGATTAATATGCTTGTTGTCCAAGATTATTGAAGGTGGGTGATGAAGGCCAAGAGTCTGGAAAGGACCTAACCAAGAAAGAGGATCAATATTTCTGAAGCAGCTGAGTGACAAAGGCATGACAGGTGTTACTGAGAAAGAACATCAAGGATGGTGTTCCTTTTAAGAGGGAGGAGGTTGTAACACCCTTGTTTCCCATAGCTTGTAATTAATAATTAATTATGATCACCATGCTATGGCATGGGAACAATGTAAATGTATTATTGTTTAGATTTCCAATAACTGACTGTGGGGGTGAAGCCTTGAAGTACTAGCCATGATATCACTAGAGGAAAGAGTGAGGAAATAATAGAGAGGGTTCATTATGTCAAAATGACCCAAATTCTCCTTGTTCAAACAATAAGCCTCATCTGGATCCCAAGGAAAAATTAGTTAATGAAAGAAGGACTAGTGGTTGAAAAATCAACTACCCCAATGAATGGAAGCATGGAGGGTTTGGTTGGGGAGACATGAAACTGTTAGCCTGAAGTACCACAGAGGGTAGTTTTTCCTGCAGGCCCAAAATGATCTGAGTTTCATTCTGACAGAAGGAACAGTATAGGTCTAGAACCTTCCTAAGGAGGAGAAAGGCATGTAAGAATACAGGCGAAGGATACAAGAAGGACACGCATCGACGGGGATGTGTGATCTGAATATGAAGAAGAAAACAGGAAGAGCGCGAGAGGATCTCCAGCTAAGAAGAAGAACTAGAAGCTTGACAAGTTGTTCTAGTTACTAGAGAGAACAAGATAAAGGATCTATGAGAATTTGCAAAAAACGTGACTGGAGCAGAAGATCGCGAGCTTGATGCTAAGGGAGCATCTGATAAACCTCAAAGAGGCTGTGATAGAGAGAGATTCTCTGAGAAACTGCAAAATTTCCCTAGCGATATCATGGCTTGGCACGGGGGTGGCCAAAGTGCTAAGAATGAATGCCTTTGAGCCTATGGTTGGGTGGAAAGGAGAACACCCACAGTCAGTTGGTCGACGATCAATTGTAATAGATAAGTATTTTGTTTTCCCTATGAACTTGGATTGAAATGCATGATTTGAATGTTTGTAATTGTGATTAATTGTGCTTCGCATGAAATTAATGGTTATAATGCTTACTGCTTTTATGTAAGCCATTGCATTTGAATGGGTGTAAGGTGACAAGCTAGGCCCTCTGGGCTGGTTTAAAAATACCTCCCCTTTTTTTAGAACTTAAGTTATGTGAATTAGAGGGCGCTCCCTTCAAACCAGTTGTCCAAGAATCCATGGGCTCATGCATGCATCCTTAACCCATTTTACGACTAAGAGATTAGCGTGTAGCCCATTAGAATTTTCAGAGGACCCATATGACCAAGGTCTAGGAACCCTGCGTTAGTCCAAAAGGATCTAAGCTCTTATTGGCTTCGTAGCTCCAGGAGTTCAGAACTTGGGAATGTTATAACCTTACAACCGCCAAAACTCTCGAATGTCAAAGTTGTGAAATATTACGGGCTGTAGATTTGAGACACCCTGGGACTATCCAAACTGTTGGATCTACGTCGTAGTCAGCCCAACGTTGACCACTTTGGGAGAGAAAAGGCGTTATAACACCAAAACTCTGAATGTTAGAGTAGATCTCGACCACCCATTGTTGAGGACACATGGACCATTGGTCAAATTCCTTCATGTGTTCGAAGTTCAAAACTCCGGAAGGAAGCGTGGCTCAAGGAGTGGAAAGCTTTGAAGCCCAGAGCCTGAAGAAGACATACGTTGTTGATCTGAGATAAGCGTCAGTCGTCCGATTTGCTATTTCAGAGTTCGCGGATTCAAAATTATTGTGTGTTGAAGCAGGTAAAACCTCTGAATATCGAAGTCACAAAGTAACGTGGACCGTTGATCTGAGGATGCTTGGGGACCTCCCCTAACCATCAGATCTAGACTATGGTCAGCCCGGCGTTGACCACTTCAGGAGTAAGGAGGAAGTCACACCATGGATCCCCCAAACACCGAAGTCATGAAGTAACATAGGCCATAGATCAAGGGATCTACATGGATGCATCTCGACCATGAGATCTAAGGGTGTAGGAAGGCCACTAGTCCAGATTGACATGGAACGCTGACGTCACCCAGGGTGACATGGACCCACATTTGACATGCCACGTGTCACCTAGATTCATAAGTTTCGTAGACCCTACATGCCCATTAAAATGTGACATATTTCACCCCTATAGGGGCCAAGTTTCATCTTTTCCTTGCTACGTGTACCCCTAGCACTTTCTTACTTGTCCCATTTGGTGAGTGGAGTGCTCAGGACCTACCTGTCCTTGCCTCCACCTTTAGCATCTCACCACGTGTGAGGGTGGACCCTTCAGGAGTCCAAAACTTTGGGACTCTAGAGGTTTCGGATGAAGTGTCGTGGGTAAGTCAAAAGGCCCAAAGGTCGGAGCCACATGGAGAGATTCTGAATTCCTTCAGGAGTTCAGGAATTCAGAACTCTAGACGATAGGCATGCAAAAAGGTGGAGAGGTGTCCAACGTCGAATGTCAAACTTCCCTCTAACCCATGCATTAAATTAGGACCATGTCCCTCCATTAGATTGAACGGTGGACGAACCTCCCCGTGGATGTAGAAACTTGGGGATGAGGTGGAGCCACATGGGCACTACATGGCCCATGTCTGATAAATTCTTGAATAACTTCGGGAGGCCATAACTTGAAATCCAGAGCTCGGTTTTGAGTCTGGTAGTGGTCGTTAGAGAGCTATGGTTAAGTAGAAGAAAATAGAGATCTTAGAGTGTTACATAAATTATGGAGCTCAAGCCTATTTAAAGGCTAAGTGCATGAATTAAAGTTTATTGAAACATCCTTTCCATACATACAAATTCCTTTCAAAATATGGGCAACAACAAATGTAATTTATTTTGAAAAGAAAGAGCTTTATGGGAAAGCAAGATAATTAATTCACATTATCCCCAGATCACCACCATTTAGCTTGCAAATCAAAACTCATTAATGTGAAATGAGTGACCCTTAAAGAACGTGCAAGGTGCATGATGTTTGAAAATATTTCACCAAGTATAGATAGAGAGATATCACTACTTATAACATTTGTAGTGTGGAACTTCATAAATGAAAAAGTGAGAGAAGTGCAAAAGGGAAGGCCTACAGAAGTGTGAAGGTATGGTGAGTGAGGAGTGCGAGATATGAAAAGTGTTCCACACAAGAGTTGTGTGGAAAGATAAGTGTGTTAGAGAAAAGGTTGTGCAGAAAGGGCGTTTGTGTGGAGAGGAAATCGATGATTGGCCTTCCACACAAAGGGAAAGTTGAAATTAAACTAAGTGTTGGGATATGCAAGACATGACTAGTATGGAAAAATGTTTTGTGCAGAGTGCGGATAAAATTTTATAGAAAAGGGAATCTCCGCATAGGATAAGGAATCTTGCATAAACCAATAAAATAGCTAAGTGTTTGTGAAATTTGATCCCAAGTATAAACAAAGGAAAAATGGGTGGAAAAAAGGTTTTATGTATGGCATAAAAATAAAAGAAGGGGACACATGGAAATGGGTGAACATGAGTCCAATCCATAAGTAAAAAAGTGTAATGGAAAGACAAAGAAGGACACTCGAAAGTGGTGTGAGTTCCACAAAATCCCCAGCCGCAACATTGATCGATGCCACTCGAGACAGTCATTAATGGTCGAGTTTACAGAAATGGAGTTGGACCCTAACTCATATTTTGATTAGGAACAAGGAAAGTGGATCATCGATGTAGAACCCATAGTACCATCACAACCACAAAGATCCAACCAGACGAGTCATAACAACTTGAGGGGGAGCATCTCTTTCATTCACAAATGTGGGTGAAAGGGACCCCGCTACATTTCATTGTTGACAACGAGAGCCAAAAGAACCTGATCTCATCCAAGGTCATTAAGAGACTGAAGCTACTGACAATGCCACACCCTTAACCATACACCATCGGTTGGTTGAGCCAGGGATGAGACCTTCACATCATCCAACAGTTCCACCTATCCTATGATATCAATCCCTTCAAAGATGATGTATTGTGTGATGTTTCCCTACTCAAACTTTGTGATGTTATTTTAGGACAACCTTATATGTGGAAACATCATGTTGTTTATGATTCTTTGCCCTGTAGTGACATTGTTACTTTGGGAAGTCATCCCTTCAGCGTACCAGAGGAAGTTTCGACTACTACAATTTCATTGATCTTGACAAAACAATGTCAGAAGCTAATCTCTCAGATTACAAAGTTTGTCCTCTTCATGGTTCGATCAAAAGGTGAACAAAAGGTCACTGCGACTACCACAACCTCTACATAGGATCTCTCTACACAGTAGAAGCTAGTGGACAAGGCTGTAGCAGAATACAGAGATTTATAGTATTGCAGCCAATCATCTGTCGTGATCTGTAACCATTTTGGGGCACCATGAATTAGGGTTTTGCATGCAGTAATGGCTATTAATATAACATATTGTAATTGTAATGAGTTGATGTTGCTATTAGTAGCGTGGTCATGTAGATGCAAGTTGAATTGGCTACAGGGTTGTTCTTGTGTAAAGAAAAAGAGTAGGATGATGATTGTTTCTTAGGTGTAGACCAAGGTTAGTCATGTAACTCTTTATTTTATAAATGAATAAGACACCAAGAGAGCAGGAGACGCTCAAGGAATGTTGCTTTTCTCGGCTAAGGATTTCCAAGGAAAAATCTTTTGTGTATTGTTTGATTGTCATTATTTATCTTCTACTTCAATTATGTCTTCTCTTTCCTGGTTGGTTTAGTGTAAGTATTATTTATCCACAAGTGGTATCAGAGTTGTCTTGTTTCTCTATAAAAGTGGTATCAGAGTTGTCTTGTTTCTCTATAAAAGTGGTATTAGAGCTTTGTTTGTTGCTTTATACAAGTTGTATGATAGCAAGGTTGAGCAGATATTGGATCTAATCTAAACCCATGTCCAGTGGGAGTTGTAAGACAATGATCTTTAATTTGTGCTTAAAAAGAATGACAAGCGGTTCAAGGATAAATATTAAAAAAATTAATGGCCATAATTTTGAGCTTTGGAAGCTTAAGATGGAAGACATCCTTGTAGATCGAGAACAATGAGTAGTTGTGAGTCCTGGAACAAGTATAACGTGTATGTCGAAGGAAGAATCAGAGAAACTAGAGATGAGGGTAAGGAGTACGATTTAGCTTCATCCAGCAGATTTGGTATTGTTGATTGTCTCAGGTGAAGACTCTACAAAGAAACTGTGGGAGAAATTGGGAAGCTTGTATTAGTCGAAATCCCTGGTAAACAAGTTGTTTCTTCAGAATAAATCGTATCTTCTGAGTATCATTTTAATAGAGAACATGAATGCATTCAATACTGTAATAAGTCAGTTATTGTTTATGGACATTAAAATCATCGAGCAGGAGAAATGTATAGTATGTTGTGTTATTTGTCATATTCATGGGATAGCTTAGTCGTGGCTATCGGGATTAATTCAACCACATTAACGCTTGAAGACATGGTTGCATCTATGTTGTCAGAGGACATGAGGCAGAAGAACATGGAAGGATCGACCAAGAATTGCCTTGATGGTGAGAGGTTGACTAAGATAATGGTAAATTCTCTTGTAGAAAGTCTAAGTCGAGGGGTAGATATAAATCCCTTGTTAAGTCAATGGGAAGATGATGAAAATGTGGTAAATTTAGGCATTGCAAGTGCAATATACCAGATATATAAAATATGCAGAACGGAAACGAAATGCTAGAAATAA
>JASDQU011027053.1:54659-70876 GCA_032191745.1 Picea mariana | reverse complement strand
CCTGCTAAAGCTGATGTAAAGTAGCAAAATACAGAGATATACCAGCTGCATTTACCGGACTACCCCAACAGAGGGGAAACCAGTCCAGCCATCCCATCAAGTACAGATGTCTAATAAGTCATAAGTTAAGTAAAAACAGTGTTCAAACTAATTGTCATCTAAGACTACAAGCCTAATAAAACTTGGAAAATAAAACTAAGGATCTAAACACCTGGCATATAGCCTATCCACGTGGCTAGGAGGTCCTCTGTCCATGGCTCTTCTTCAATATACGTCGGCTGGTCTGCCCATTGCTTTTCCTTTCCCTCGTCACGCTCGGTGTCCTCAGGTTGGCTTCCTCGCTCATCCTTCTCCCACCCCACTTCTGTTGGTCCCTGCACCCTATCCATACCTTCACCTGTAGCAGCAGCAGGTGCCTCCACTGGAGTAGAATCAACCGGGTCCGAGGAGAGCTCCACATACATGGAGGAGAGGATTTGAAGAAAGATCGCCACATTTTCTTCTGTGGCTTGTAGGCGAAATTGAAGGTCTGCCACCTCCCGTCTGAGCTCAAATACCAAGTCGTGTAGTATAACCAGTCAGTCTCTGAAGTGCGCATTGTCAAAGAGGTCTGTGGGATGGAGGCCCACCCGCTTAGGCTCGCTGTGTGTAGGTGGTTCGCCGCTCAGGTTGCTCGACGGCCCAGGGATTGGCATTGGGGCGGAGGAATTCATCAGGGGGTCTTGAGGGTGCCGAAGGAGTGAGGCCGATGACCGAGGGATAATGGCCATGGAATTGAAATGCACACTCTGCGAAGCTGGCGAGGAAGTAGTGCTGAACTGAGTCTGAAGACGGGAGGAAGAACAGATGGAAGGCGAATTAGAAGGCGAGACCGAGGGTCGACAGGGCTTCCAGGGAGAGCCCCTCCTCGGTCTTCCCCTTGGTCGAGTCATCATGTGCTCAGGGAGACTGGCAGGGACGACAACAGTCCAGAGGTGCAAGAGAGTGGCTGGGACGACAGTAATCCAGAGGAAACGAGTCGAGTCCAGCCTTTGTTGCGAAGGGAGGATCCCTATAGACAGCATACGGAGACCGATAACAAACAAAACGATCCGAGCCATTCGAAAATAGTTCAAAGGTGGAATGAGTCACGTTAATGCTCCCTTGCCACGTAGTAAATGGAATTTAAACACCAGGGAGGGCGACAGCCTACAGCACGAGCCCATCACGTGGTTCCGTGTCGCATCGGCTTGTGCCTGCTCCCGTCCTCTGCCACGAGGATCCCACTAACACCCCATCCGGGTAGACATCTACCAATCCAACTTTGTGAATACACTGCTGGAGGATAGGGTGATCCGGATTCTGGGCTGAATAACACTGGAGGTCTGGTCCTCTCCAGTTGGTGTGCAAATTAGCCAATTCATCTGCAACTTGATTTGCCTTCCTCCTGATGTGTGTGGGAATGATGACCTGATGTGGATGCAGTAGAGATGCAATGATCTGTAATCCATGTGAAAGTCTCCAGCTAGGTGAAATGCTATCCGGGTTTGCCCCATGTAGGATTCTGTGCAACAAGCCAATGATGACCTGAGAGTCCCCCTCGACGATGATGTTTGTGTAATTATTCTTAATGGCCAGTTGCAGCCCCTTGATAAGACCCCAGAGTTCTGCTGCATTGTTTGTGGAATGCCTGAGGGGGCCTGCTCCTATGACGAGAATGTGTCCACGATGATTACGGAAGACCACTCCATAGCCTACAGCCCCGAGATTGCCCTTAGAAGCTCCGTCAAAATTGAGTTTGACGAAATCCTCTGGGGGAGGAGACCAAAGGGAAGGGCGACTCGAAGGGAAGGTGGGAGAGGGAGGGGGGGCGTCTGAGGAGAAGGAAGAGGAGTCCAGTACCGGAGGATGGGGAGCTCGGAGGGAGGGCAAGCTAATTCTGCATCAGACCATTTCCTGAGTTGGAGAGTTTCCAAGAGGTTGCGTTGGCATTGATGCCAACACTGGTGCCACGGGAGAGAGGTGTTTCTGAAAATTCTTCTATTTCTTTCTTTCCACGTTTGCCAAAGGATAAAGCCCGGTAGAAGTTGCCAAATTCTCTTGAGGTAGGGGGAACAAAAAGCCTGATCTCTCCAGCTCATAATAGTTTCGATGACACTATCTCTAAGGCGGTCCGAGGTATGCATGCTGATCGCTACTTGATCCCAGATTTGAGCTGTGTAAGGGCAAGTATTGAGTAGATGATTCAAGGTTTCCTCTGCCTCTCCAAAAAGTATGCATATGGAGGGTCCCACAAAACCCCTCTTCAGGATATTGTCCCAGGTGAGAATGCTTGAGTGTGAGACCAGCCAAAGAAAAAGAGTGATTTTCGGCCAATGCTTAAGATTCCATATTTTCTCCCAAATTTTTGTACCTGGGGGGGAGTCTGACTTAGCTTTAATCTGATAGGCCTCCTGCATGGTGAAGGAGCCCTGTGGCCTGTATCCCCACCGAAGTATGTCTTCACTAGAAATTATAGGAATTTTCCGTTTAGTTAGCTCTTCTTGAAGGGGTGCCAGATCGATATGCAGATCCAAGTTAATACACTCCCGATCCAAGTGCCAGCAGTGCCAGGTGTCCTCTGTGGGATTGTTCTTCCAGTAGTCCGCTACTTTTGTTAGGCGCACCCTTGTAGATTGGGCGCAAATGTCTCGGGCCCAGTCCTCAGCGCTCAAGGCTGGCCATCATTGCCAGGAATCTTGCCAGAACAGAGCCGTTTCCCCATTTCCTATCTCCCAGAAAGCATGCTGAGTGACCATCTGCCTATTCTGCTTGGCCGCTATCCAAATTAAGGAGCCCGTGTTATCCCCATTCCATCAAATTAGGTTTTTATCTGCCATGTTAGGGGCATATTTCTTCCTCCATAATTTAGCCCAAAGATCTTTGGGGTTTTTTAACCAGCGCCACCAGATTTTGGCACTGAGAACCTTGTTCATTATAGAGGGGTCTCTTAACCCTAGTCCTCCTTGTTCTTTGGGCCTACAGAGATTTTCCCAGCTGACTAGTGCTATCTTCTTCTCTTTGTTGAGGCCTTGCCAAAGGAAGTTTCTCTGTAAGCTTTTGATGGTATTGAGGACAAATCTTAGGGCGACCAACGCTGAGAAAGCATAGATCGGGAGAGCTTGAAGAACGGATTTGAGCAAAGTGAGACGACTGGGTAGGTTTAAAGCTGTAAAGGTCCAAGAGGAGAGCCGTTTGGAGAAGGAAGACAGAAGGTATTCCCAGGATGAATTCCGGAGGGCATTGTCAATCAGAGGTATGCCTAGATATTTGGACAGAAGGGAGCTTCTGTTGAAACCAAGGATATCCAAAATGTGACGCTGGATTGGGGGGGGGCGTGTTGAAAAAGAAGATTTGGGATTTATCCTTGTTGTATTCTAGACCTGAGACATCAGAAAAGGTTTGGAGAATCTCCTTAAGAGAGTTGGCTTCCCGTGCAGTAGGGCTGCCCATTAAGAGGGTATCATCCACAAATTGGCTATGCGAGATTGGGGGGGAGATGCCGTGCAGGGGTAAACCTATCAAAAGGTTGTTTTCCAGAGCAGCGTGGATGGATCGACTAAGTCCTTCAGCCATGATGATGAAGAGGAAAGGAGACAGGGGATCGCCCTGTCTAATCCCTCTTGAGGGGGAGAAGGGTCTCGAGGGTACACCATTGATGAGAAGAGAGAAGAAGGCCGAGGAGGTTAAATTTAAAATCCAAGTAACCCAATTTTGATCGAAGCCAAAAGCTATAAGCATTGCTTGCATATAATCCCAACTTAGCTTATCAAAGGCTTTAGATAGGTCCAGCTTGAGGAGCATACCTGGGGTCTTGGTTTTCTGCAGGGAGTGAATTACTTCATGAGCCAAAATGATGCTATCTAAGATTTTCCTGCCCTCAATATACCCCGATTGCTCTGGGGATATGATTGTTGGTAGGATCGGCTTGAGTCTCTGGGCTATTACTTTTGTGAGGAGTTTGTAGATGACGTTGCACAGAGCTATAGGCCTGTATTGCTTGGGTCTATGTGCCTACCCCTCTTTGGGGATTAAGGCGAGAAAAGTGGCATTGAGAGCCCGGAGGACCTTTCCTGTGACCCTTGAGTCTTCCAGGATTTCCCAGACCTCTGTCCGAATCATCGGCCAGTAGTAGTGGAAGAAGTCGCTAGTGAAGCCATCTGGGCCAGGAGCCTTGCACTTAGGGGTGTCCTGGAGCGCTTGATCTACTTCCTCGATGGTGAAGGGTCTGAGGAGGGCTGCGTTTTGCTCCTGGGTTACAAGGGAGGGCACATGCCTTGTAATCTTATTGATTGCTTCATGTCTATCTGGGTTGGGCTCAGTAAGAAGGTATTGAAAGTACTCAACCAAATTTGTTTCCAGATCAGCATGGGAGTGAAGAGTTTCCCCCTCCTCCAAGATGAGATGCTTGATCTTATTAGTTTGCCTTCTCTGAATAGTAGTTTGGTGAAAGAACTTGGTGTTGCATTCCCCTTCCTTGAGCCATTGAATATGCGACTTCTGTTTCCATAATATCTCTTCCTGCCTTTTCGTCTCTTCAATCTGTTGATTCACTCTGAGTTCCTTGGTTTTGAGCTCATCTGTTAGTCCCTGCTCTCTGATCCTGCACTAAATCTCATCCATTTGATCTGTTAGCTGTTTTTGGGAGTCGAAGATGCTACCGAAAGTGTTCTTGTTCCAGAGTTTAAGCGTTTGCTTGAGATTCTTCAGCTTTTGCAGGAACCTATACATTTTGGATCCTTGGAATATTTCTGCCTCCCTCCACTAGTCTTGAATATTTGCTTGGAAATCCGGGTGGTCTAGCCAAAACTATTCAAAATGGAAGGGTTTCTTTCCAGGAGTGGCTGGGACCTCCAACCATAATTGTATAGGCCAATGATCCGATCCGGGGCGATTCAAGATAGTGGATTCCATTGCAGTGCCATCCATCATGAGTGGTTTCGATACGAGGAAGCGGTCTAGTTTGCAAGAAATTTGATGCAGTCTAGTTCTTCTGTTGGACCAAGTGTGAATGCCATTGCTGGACTCTAATTCAATTAGCCAAAGATCATCTATTAGACTATTGAAGTCGCCGGAGTCTCGATCCAGTCATCTCGATCCTCCTTTTTTTTCCTCCAGGCTGTGGATGATGTTAAAATCGCCTCCCACAATCCATCTGTTGTACTGTGTGAGGCTGGACAAGTAACTCAGAATTCTAAGGAAAGCCTGTTTGTCCCCTGGAGTGGCTGGCCCATAGATGCTGGTTCGATGTCCGGGCTTGTTAGAGTCGATGAGCCTATAATCTGCTGTTATAGACCATCTGGTAGTACGAAATTTTCCAACAGGACAATGTTGGTGTTCCATAGGATAGCCAATCCTCCAGCCGTTCCTGCGGCATCAATTGAGATCGCTCCCCCTTGCTTCCAGCAATAGGGGAGTAGCCGATCCAAGTCTTCTGAGGTACATTTTGTTTCCTGTAACAACACAACGTCTGGTGCTTCCACTAGGATCAGTTCTCGTAGAAATTTTTGCTTGCTACGTCCGTTGAGGCCTCTGATGTTCCAAGATATGATCTTCATAATGACGGGGGGGTGGGGAGAGGAGGGAAGCTATCCGAGATCAGGTGAATCTTCCCTGAGTTTACCATGAAGTTTCCTATTTTCTGTATGAGCTTGTTTGTGGATTTCCTTCCCCGTTTCTTTTCGTCTTTTTGAGCTCTATTTGGGTTTTTTGTCTGACTACCCTGGATGCCCAGGGATTTGCTAGCTTGGGCTGAGGATCCCGTGGAGGAGTTGAGGAATACTTTGTGCACCTTCCTCAATTGATCCCTGGGTATAGTATAAAGTTTTTGATGTCTATAGGTGTGCTCAAAGTGATCTAAATCCACCTTAGCTAGGTCCTGTTCTTCCATCTCCATTTCCTCGTCCCCATCTTCTATCTCCTGCAGTTCAGGCTAATCTCGCGTCGAGCCCAGAGGGGGAGGGTACGAATCCTTACTCTTTGTGGGATGTTCAACCTCTAGGTCCTTGGTCTGAGATGCAGTGTGAGCGGGTGGTGGATCCAAGTTTGCTGGGGTTGTAAGATTCTCTGGGTGATCTTGTAAAATTGCAAACTTATTACTGGTGGAAGGATCTTTACTTACCTGGGCCAGTTTCTTTCTGCCTCCTTGTCGTCTCCTCCCTGCCTGTTGCACAAAGCCTTCCTTGTCCTTGCCGCTTTCTGGGTTCCCTTCCTTATGAGTCACATTGAGAGGGTATTCCCTGAAGAGATGCCCATGCTCGTGGAATTTCCTGCATCAGAAGGGAATGTGTTCATAGTCGATGGTTTGAGCCCAGTCCTCGTCATGATATTCCAGCGTGATTGAACCTGGGAGTGGCTTGGATATGTTCAGATATACACAGATTCGTGCATATGACGTGTAGCGTCTCTGCTTAGTGGCTTCGGAGGACTTAACATAGATACCGATAGTGTTTCCTATGCCGACGAGGACCTCTTCCAGCCAGAATTCCTAGGGAAGAGAATACAGTCTGATCCAGATCAGCGCATGGGTGAAATCCTCCTTTTCGGGGCTGAACTTTTCTGTCCAGAATCTCAAGAAGAGTCCAGCCGAGTTGTAAAAATAAAGCCCTCCATCAAAGATACGGTTTCTATCCTCTAGGTTGTGGAGGATGATTTTGAAGAATCCCTTCGAACCCAGTTGTAGATCATAGTGGCCTTTTGGTCTCCACCAGTACTATATCCATTTGATCAGATCACGCTCCGAGGGCCAGAGCCCTAGAAACTTTCCTACCAAGGCATTGTCTCGCATGTATTGTTTCTGCTCCTCTATGCGGGGTGAGCTTATGATGTATTTTGGGGCCTGTGGTGCCTGTGGAATGCACTTACCGGGTGTCCAAGGGGCTGAGGCGTTTGCATAGACATTTTCCTTTGCTAGATCGATGTCCATTTCCTGATCCTTGAAGGTCCCTTCTACCAGAAGCTGGGCACGCATGTCTGGAGGTGTTTCAAAAGTTGGCCTCTTCATCCATGTGGTAGGATCTTCATTGGCCGTGACTCAGTTGTAGGAGATGCTAGTCGACGCCCCCTCCCTGCGGTGTATGAGCCCCTGTGGGGCCGTCATCTTGTGGGCATAGTTCGATGCGGCTGTCAGTACCTAAACCCTAGCTGCAGAGCTATAATTTCCACAAAGGAGTGTACATTTTATGGTCAACCATGAAGTAATTCCTATGTTTATTATTCATTATTGGGGGTCTCCTATTTTTTTATGAACCTCTCCTACATTTTAGGAGAATGTTCTATTCATTTGACTATTGTAGTGGAGTCATTTAGGGTAAATTTGGTTTTATCACCAAGTAACCTCGAGATCATAACCAATAATGAGCACTTACCTTGAGATCATTGTCACTGGATAAATCGGTAGGTGCAGACACTAACAAATCTCCCTAGATCCACCTGGATCTAGAACAAAACAAGACAGGACATGACTCTTTCTCTAAGTTGTGATCATTGAATCTACTACCGAGAAGGAATGAATGACATACCTTTATATTGCTTCCTTAGGTCTCTGTTGTTCCTGCTTCACTTTGGTGCTCTTGTGAAATCAGGTCCAAGACAACACAAACCAACCAAAGAAAAGATGGAAAAGTATATTCAATGTCAACCTATGCATATTCTCAAGGAGTTATGCAATAAAATAAGAGTGATTTTATGGGAAAGGGACATGCCACTGTATTATATGAAATGAAAGTAGAAGATACAACCAGATAACCTTGATGTCACAAGCTTCCTTTCAGTGACCCTTGGTTCCAACACACATGCTTGCTCTACATTTGCATGAAGAAGATCTAGTACAACTTGATAGACCAAATAGAGTCTTCAAGCTTCTGTCCAAACAAAGTTCTTCACACAATTCTTTCACCAGTTCTTCATTCAATCTTACTTAACCTTTTCCATGAGAAACCTTTCAATATATAGGAGAATGTGAGATGGTTAAATGGATGAGGATGATCCCACCAAATCTGAGAAGTCACTAGGATGCCAACCATGAGAATGCCAACTCATTTTCTAGAAGATTCCCTTCTAGAACATTCGTGACCTCTTCTCTTTTCAAAGCTTAAAAACAAGTTCTCACCCTACCTATAGAGCAGACTGCGAATAGTTCGCACCCAAAGTATGGGTTTCCTGTGAGAATAAAAGATTTTCACACCCTATAACATAGGCAGCTTGCAAACTCATCTTAAAAATGTGTTTTTTGGAAGAAGACAACAGTCACTTTTCTCAGGCAAAAAGTCCTTGTGGGAGCCTGAATACATCACTTGTAGAGACATCACCAGAGTGACCAAAATAATGTGTAACAGAATTCCCCCCAATGTATGAGGCTGGAACTTGTGACAGCTGAAATACTCTGTAAAATGCGTATGCGTGTTAGAAACAAGGAGCACACCTAATCAGAAACCTGTAAACAACCAAGCATTTGCAGAATATAATACCAGTTCTGAGGTAGGCATTCCCATGCTCATATCACAAATGAATGGAATCATAAACGTAGGTCATGGCCACCAACCATACACCGTGGATCCATGTCATGAAAATGCTACATAGCCACCATGAATACACTGTGGATCTACGTGAGAAGACTAGAATTAAGACATAGCCACGTGACATACAAAGTGGATCTATGTTCCAATACAAATCATACATACTCCTATCGCAGCCTGGATAAAAAAGATGAGACCCAGGGTCTTCAATCCCATTACCTGAAAGTACGAATCTAGCCATGTGATTACATGTGCTGAAGTCGAACATGGTAGAAACCACTTGATTACCGGTCATTGATGAAGACCATTAACAAGTGCGAGGGGAATCACCATTGATGTCAATGACTCCCAAGGTACCAAAGTACAATCTGAACGAATGCGAATGAATGAGATGAAGTCAAGAACTCGGTGGAATATCTCGATCAGAGATCAATGATGTGAAACCCTTTTTGAAAGAAAACTGGCCTGCCATTAAGGTACGCAGGTTCCAAGGTACTAAATGATTTCTAAGTCTCATTCCAATTTCCCAGATAATGAGTTGGAGTCGACGGAAAAAGAATCGTTACAGGAGGTCCTTAATGTATCCCCCATCAATGACACGAAATAAGTAACAAATTTTGAGGGTGAAAGAAAGTATGAATATGGGTTGAAACGGACACCAGGAAGGCCGACATAGTAAGAATGGACAACTGCAGATGGCCGAATCAATAGAGGGCTTGTTTGAACTTCTCTTGAACATATGAATGACATGACCAAGGAATTGGCAACACTGACTCAAAGATGACCCAAGATATGACCTTGTAGCAAGTCGGACGAGAGACAAATGGATTTCCCACCTCGGATTCAAATGACGAATATGGGGTGTCATGTTCAAGAGCGATGCTTACTGCCATTAATACGAATACAAAAACATATCCCTTTCCCAAAATTCCCCCCACCATTTCTCGCGAGTACCTCTTTATTTTTACACAAGCTTGAGGAGGATAACATATGTTTGTTGATGTAAGCTCATCCTTCGGACGAGTCCCTCAGAGTATATTTAACGAACCCTAGGAAGGAGTGGTTCGGTCCCATTATGGGTCTTTTGATGTTTGTTTAACGAGTCCAAGGATAGAAAACTCGGGGGTTTTTCATGTTTTGAGAGTCTAAAAAACACTCAAAAAGAACTCTCCTAGTTCCTTTTTCGTAAATGAGTTCGATGAGACCGAAAAATTGATAAATTATCGCTCATCGAACGTTTTCTTCAAATACTTTAACGAGTGTGAAAAGAACAAGATTGCTCAGCAATCTTTTCATTTTTATGGAGCATGAAAAGAGCTTAAAGGATACTCCCTTACGTTCATATTTTTCGTGTTACCATGACGAGTACAAAAAGACGAGAAAAAGTATACTCTATTACGTTGTCATATATTTTCAAGCATGAGAACGAACGAAGACTGAGCTCGAGGTTTTTTCTACAAAAACCCTAAAAAAATAGTCATACATGCCACAAAAAAGAAAAAACATCTGTACCCCCTCGTTCGGACTTCGAAGTTTCTATATCTGCGAAAAACCATACTCACAAGGCTATTAGGGTATTAGGTTTTATAAACAAAGCAATAAAAATAATATAAAAGATCAATATGAAATAGTAAAAAGTGAATAAATATGGGTGAAAAGGACTTTTTACCATTTCATTGTTACTTTGCCAAAAACTTGTCCAACATACCTCATTTTCCCCCAAATTTCTTTGCTTGATTGCGAGAGGCACAAGTGATCATTCGGCGAACGGTTTTAGCCAACGAGGTAATCTCCTGATTCTCCAACTTTTCCATAGTTTGTTTTTGGTTTTTATTGGCAATTTTTAGAGTTTTGAGTCCATTTTAGGGTCAGAACATGCACTCAAGCATTCTCGCAGGTGGGTCATGCAGGACCTGCAAGAATCTAAGATTCTCGCAGGTGGGCATCAGGACACCTGCGAGAATCTCGCACTGTGCAAAAGGTTCACCTACGAGGGTTAAAAAATGGATTTTAATGGGTGGTTTTGCTCAATAAAAATTATGCAAGAGTTTAAAACAAGTTGCTGACTTCCCTCTCATGGCTCTATTGTAGGTGTTGACCATCATGATGTTGGAATGGAGAGAAAGAGAACATGAGGAGGATGATGCCATTGCCGAAAATGAACCAGGTACAATTGCTTCCCTCCAGGAATGTGGTATCTTGAAATTTTTTAGGATCCCGGGCATGAGAACCCAACTCAGGTTGTTAGAATACCTGGTCCACATGTGGGACATGGATCAATAGTTATTTCACGTGGGAGTCCATACGCTGACACTAGATATCAAGGATATCTATTTTCTGACGGGGTTGTCATGACGTGGATACCATGCTACTTTAATCTGTGGTAGAAGCGGCATACTTCCTATGAGCGAGTATGTTCGCCAATATTGTGTTCCCGAGGCAAAGAGAAGAAAGGGTAAGATTTCCATTTGGGGGGTTCAATATTTGACCCTATGGACCATTTTGTTTACTATTGCATGCATGGTTGGAAGCACGACTCTGCACATGGCTGTCCAGAGCTATTTCGAATACGCCATAGAGTGCATAGAGCCTAGGGTTTTCAACTGGTCGGACGCGGTTCTCTGCAGTATGAAGAGGCAACTGACAAAGTGCAACAGGGGTGACTTGAAGCAGTTTGGGTACAGGTCACTTTTGGTGTTATTCTTCCTCGAGAGGGTCCCACTGCTGCGACTACATGTAGATTGGGGTTTACCGGCCCCATAGGATTCGAGGATGCTGAGGTGGTGTAACCTCATGGCTCGACACGTAGTAAGGCCTATAATCAAGTATAATGATTCATTTTTTGACTGGTTGAGGCCCCAGATGTTGATGATTGATGACTACGCATATGCCAGTTTGGATTTTCGAGGGGATCCAGATTTGGTCCTACCTGAGGATGCTTAGTGGGGTGACTTAAGTGAGAAGTACACATTTTATTCTTTTTTAATGTTTTTGAAAATTTAATTATATAAAATGTTTTTATGTTTATCCAAGGACTAATCAAAAAACTTCCTTTTGATCACACAGATGTGGGGTCGCATCGACCTCCAGGAACGTCTCCCATACAAAGGCGAGGAGAAGCAGCTCCAGTGGCGAGATGGGATGCCGAGGACTATGAGGCAGTGGAGCAGAACTTAGAGGGGTTGACTGTGGATGTCCCAGACATTGCTATTGGGGAGATCCCGAGACGTTACCAGCGCCATACTATGGGCGTGTCTGAGTCTCTTAGTCGACTTCTCCGTAGGGTATCCCGAGCAGTTGTGTGTTATTGTGAGCATCATCTGTGATGCTATTTTGTAGAAGCTATAGGCTTCGTATTTTGAGATTTTGATCCTTGGACATAAACTTTTTGTAAAAACTTTTGATCGTTATATACATATATATGGCTTCTACTGGCTTATTTTGTGTTGTGTTATACATGTGATGTGTGATTGGTTTATAAATGTCCCAAATGTTTGTCTAACATATAGTTAACTAAGGCATCACTCAATGTATTTAGACATCTAGGAATGTGCTGATATTCGATATAATCAAAATAACGTTCCAAGAGGCAAATTCGTAAATATACCCGTAATAAAGTAGGACTTTGGATAGCATAGACATTACTTAATTGTAGTACTACTAGCTGTGAATCGCGTCGTATAACCAGGTGGTGCATATCAAGTGAAATAAAATCAATCAACAATTCGATGACGACACTATATTCTGCAATATTATTGGTCACACGACCGAGGCACACACCTCGTAGACTAATAAGTCCGATTGTAGGGGCGTAAATTGCCCATGCAGCAGAAGCAAGGTTTTGAGTACTACGACTAGCACCATCGACAAAGCCAATGTGGGGTAGTGAAGACTCCGACATTTGGAAACCAAGCATAATGCAAGATAAGCGGTCGAGGGTAGAGACCAAATAACAAAAAATCATACTAAAGTAACACACAAAAAGTATGATACAATAAAATACAAGCACTCATGCACAAGTGATCTTAAGCATAGTACTTCTTTAAGTAAAACCCATTTCTGGGTTCACTCAAAGGGATACCATCGTAGTCCACCAACGCGTAAGCTCCTTTCTCCAAAACTCATCTGATGATATAAGGACCTCTCCACATATCTTCAAAATTTCTGGCTCCTATCATATCTCGATCTTGTTCGTAAAGGAGAACCAGATCACCTTTAGAGAAAATGCGTGGCTTGACATGTTTGTCATATTGGGCTTTGACACGTTTCTTCAAGGATTCTATAACTAGGGTGGCATCGTGATGGGTTTTGTCTAATTGCATGAGATACAATAGATGTTCTTCTTCGACAGAAGTGTTTGGGAGAACTTTGATGGCTAGTTTTAGGGAGGGTATCTCACATTCAATCGATAAGATGGCTTCTAGACCATAGACTAACTGGAACAGTGTAAACCCAGTAGTAGACTTAACAGATGTCGAGTAAGCCCAAAATGATGAAAACAACATCGTGTGCCAACTCATTTTGTGAATCCCTATCATTCGTCGAAGCATGGTAATGAGGACTTTGTTTATTTCTTCAACTTGGCCATTGGCTTGTGGGTAATAGGGTGTTGAGTTTTCATGGCGAAGACCCAACTTTTTAGTGAGTTCAAACATCATGAAGTTTCTAAAGTGGATACCATGATCAGTAATGATAGCTTGAGGAACACCAAACTGAGCAATGATGTGATTGAATATAAATAATGTTGCAGTCCTTCCAGTATTGTCGAATGTTGGCATCACCTCGGCCCATTTCGTAAAATAATCTATGACTACAATAATGTATCCATGCCCCCCAACCGAGTGAGGGTGACATGTCATGAAATCGATACCACATTTCACAAAAGGACCAATGGAGACCACAGGGTGTAGAGGAGAAGGGTGTGATCATATTTTATTGTTGTAGGTTTGGCAAGCGTGGCATTTTTGGACAACAATTATACAAACGTTGAATAAAGAAGGCCAAAAATACCCCACTCGTAAGATCTTCTGGGCAGTAGCATACCCAGACATCTGACCACCATAGGCTCCATAATGGTAGTCATTCAGGGATTTCTCAGATTCATCAAACGTGAGGGAGCGTCGAAAAACATAGTCAATCCCACGACAATAAAGAGTATCATCGAGGATAATATACTGACGGGCTTGGTAGCGTATTCAATGACGGTCAGTGCTAGAAAAATTGGGCCGAAAATTCTGGGTCTGGAGATATATGATGATATCTCCGTACCAAAGGTTAGTGAAACTGATTAGGAAAAGAGATTCATCGGGTAATGAATCTTCTGCTAGATTTTTCGTCGCTGAGTAGGGAAGGTCGCATATCAACTCGACAAACACCAAGGATTTCTTGGACTTAACGTGTTCGAATTCTAAGTCAAAATCCTGGAGTATTACGATCCATTTGGAGTATCTTCCCCCTAGCAATTGGCGTGTAAGAATGTGTTGCATAGGGTTGCAGTTGGAAATCACTGTAGTCTTGCGTAAAAGGATATAGTGCCGGAAACGTTGAACAACTTGGACGGATGCCAAGGCTAGTTTTTCAACATGTAAATACTTGGTTTCGGTAGTCGTGAGACTCCGACTCAAGTAATAGATGACATGTTCGTCATGAGAATCATCCTCCTGGACGAGAACCATAGCGATGGTATAATCTGAGGCTGCGAGGTAAAGGAAATAATCTTGACTGTAATTAGGTGGGAAGGGTAGTGGGGTACGTGTCAAAGACAGTTTCAAAGCTTCGAAAGATTTTTCGGCAGTGGTATCCCATACAAACTCAGAACCTTTCTTGAGCAGTCGCGTAAATCCAAGAGTTAGCTCAGCATAGTTCGGGATGAAATGATGGAGAAAGTTTGCCTTCCCTTGCAAACTTTGTAATTGGTGAAGTGAGGAAGGAGGAGGGAGATTGAAAATCACCTCGACCTTCAAAGGATCTACCCTGATCCCTTGACGTGAAACAATAAAGCCCAGAAGTCGACCAGATTCTACGCAAAAAACACATTTGTGGGGATTCAAGCGTATATGGTAAAATCGACATCGAAGGAAAATGGCGCGGAGGTGTATTGGATGATCTACACGGTGCATGGAATGAGAGGGTAAGTCATCGAGATATGGCTGCACAATGTGCTTTATATCATGAAATGCGTAGGACATAGTACGTTGAAAAGTTGTACTGGCATTCTTTAAACCGAATGGAAGTTTCCAGTAGGCGAAAGTGCCCTAAGGACAAATAAAAGTGGTCTTGTGTTGGTCCATGGGTACGATATTGATTTGATTATATTCGGAGAAACCCTCCATCAGAGAGAAGATTTCACTTCTGGCACAATCTTCGACGATCTGGTCAACGAATGGGGTAGGAAAGTTGTCTTTAGGACAAGCTTTATTAATGTCTCTATAATCAACACACACGCGGATCATGCCTTGTTTCTTGTTAATCGGAACAAGATTTGAAACCCAATCAGTTAGAGCCACAGGGTAACTAAAGCCAGCCTTAAGAAGTTTCTCAACTTCAAGCTTGATAGCGGCTGCTTTATGTGGGTGGACCGGACAAAGTCATTGCCGAATGGGTTTAGCGCCCAGGTATGTCTGAATCTCGTGTGCCAAAATGTCGGGGTCAATACCCACCATTTCTTCATAGATCCATGCGAAGACGTCACAAAATTATTGGAAAGGAGACTTGTAGGTGACAACTTCATCATGGGAACACGAAGCTCCGATATGCACATTTTTGACAACTCCAGGTTTTATGGATATGTCGAGGGGGATGGTGGGTGAGATATTACTTAAGTTCCCTTCGTAGAACATATTGTGTGTAGACACGGGAATGGTAGAAATGATGACAATGGTCGATGGGGTCGAGATCCGTTGGTAACCCTCAATGGTGTGTTGTTCCAGGAAGAGGATGGAACGATGATGTCCATCGTCCCAAGGGGTATCTTCCATGGACATAACAAACATAATCATCTCGTCCGTAGGAAAAATGACGCGGAATGGATCCGGAGATAAAGCACCAAGATAGGGGGTAGAAGGGGTTGTCGATTGAATGGCTTGATAAGCGGATTCGACCAGACTCAAAGGCATTTCTTCACTATAACGAAAATGATTGCCGGGTTTGGGTACCATCCACGGGTCATAAGACACAGGGGTTCCATGAAAAAAGGTGGATATCATGTTGATCGAGGCGACAAATGGATGTGGAACATCAGGTGGTGGAATGGGGAAAGCACCCATCAAAGAGGAATCTTTAAGAAGACCCACACCGACGTTCTCATATCCAGGGGGGTTTTTTGCAATGAAAGGTACGTTGCCGGTACGTGCATCAGAGTGAAAGAAGGCCAATTGGTCTACAATAACTATTTTTCCTTGATGTGGGAAACGTACGACATAGAAAAGAGTGGACACAACTTTAGGCATGGAATCGTTCCAACTACGACCAAGTAGAAGGTTGTAATCGAGAGGAGCGTCAAAGACCTCCACTTCAATGTTGATTGTTTTTCCTTCTAACGTAATAGGCAATGAAGGGAGGACACCGTAAGGCTTAAAACCAGAGCCATTGAAGGCTTTGAGCGTGTTGTGGGTTTCAGTTAAAGGAGGAGAGCCGATGGATTTCCATCAGGTAATAGACATGACACACGTCGAGGAACCCTCA
>JASDQU011027053.1:31936-42515 GCA_032191745.1 Picea mariana | reverse complement strand
CACTCCTTCCCAGGGTTCGTTAAATATATTTCGAGGGACTCATCCGAAGGATGAGCTTACATCAACAAGCATATTTTATCCTCCTCAAGCTTGTGTAAAAATAAATAGGTACTCGCCAGAAATGGTGGCGGAAATTTTTGGAAAGGGATGTGTTTTCGTATTCATATTAATGGCAGTAAGCATCGCTCTTGAACATGACACCCCCTATTCATCATTTGAATCTGGGTTGGGAAATCCATTTGTCTCTCGTTCGACTTGTTACAAGGTCATATCTTGGGTCGTCTTTGAGTCAGTGCTGCCAAGTCCTTGGTCGTGTCGTTCATATGTTCAAGAGAAGTTCACACGAGCCCTCTATTGAGTCGGCCATCTACAGTTGTCCATTCTTACTATGTCAGCCTTCCCTATGTCCGTTTCAACCCATATTCATACTTTGTTTCAGCCTCAAAATCTGTTACTTATTTTGTGTCATTGATGGGGGATACATCAAGAACCTCTTGTGACACGTCTTGTTCTGTCGACTCCAACTCATTATCCGGAAATGAAACCTAGAAATCATTTAGTACCTTGGAACCTACATGCCTTAATGGTAGGTCTCTTCGCTTTCTATAGGGGTTTCACATCATTGATCCCTGATCGAGATATTCTGCCACATGCTCGACTTCAACTCATTCATTCGCATTCATTCGGATTGTACTTCGATACCTTGGGAGTCATTGAATTCAATGGTGATTTCCCTCGCACTTGTTAACAATTTTCATCAATGACCAGTAACCAAGTGGTTTCTACCATGTTCGACTTCAACACATGTAATCGCATGGCTAGATTCGTACTTTCAGGTGACGGGATTGAAGACCCTGGGTCTCATCTTTTTTATCCAGGCTGTGATGGAGTATGTATGATTTGTATCGACACATAGATCCACTTTGTATGTCATGTGGCTATGTCTTAATTCAAGTCTTCTCACATATATCCACAATGTATTCCTAGTGGCTACGTAGCATTTTGATGACATGGATCCATGGTGTATGATTGGTGGTCGTGACCTACGTTTATGATTCCATTCATTTGTGATCTGAGCATGGGAATGCCTACCTCAGAACTGGTATTATATTCTACATATGCTTGGTTGTTTACAGGTTTCTGATTAGGTGCGCTCCTTGTTTCTAACACACACACACACATTTTACAAAGTATTTCGGCTATCACAAGTTCCAGCATCATACTTTGGGGGGCATTCTGTTACACATTATTTTGGTCACTCTGGTGATGTCTCTACAAGTGATGTATTCAAGCTCCCCGCAAGGACTTTTTGCTTGAGAAAAGTGACTGTTGTCTTCTTCCAAAAAGCACATTTTTAAGATGAGTTCACAGGCTACCTATATTATAGGGTGCGAAAATCCTTCCTTCTCGTAGGCAACCCAAACTCAGGGTGAGAATTGTTCGTAGTCTTCTCTATAGGTAGGGTGCGAATCGAAGATTGGAAAAGAGAAGAGGTCGTGAAGGTTCTAGAAGGGAATCTTCTAGAAAATGAGTTGGCATTCGCATGATCCTACTGACTTCTCAGATTTAGTGGGATCATCCTCATCCATTTAACCATCTCTCCTTCTCCTATATATTGAAAGGTTTCTCATGGAAAAGGTTAAGCAATATTGAATGAAGAATTGGTGAAAGAATTGTGTGAAGAACTTTGTTTGGAAAGAAGCTTCAAGACTCTATTTGGTCTATCAAGTTGTATTAGATATTCTTCATGAAAATATAGATCAAGTGTGTGTGTTGGAACCAAGGTTCAATGAAAGGAATCTTGAGACATCAAGGCGATCTGGTTGTATCTTCTACTTTCATTTAATATAATACAACGGCATGTCCCTTTCCCATAAAATCACTCTTATTTTATTGCATAACTCCTTGATCATATGCATAGGTTGACATTGAATATAATTTGCTATCTTCACTTTGGTTGGTTTGTGTTGTCTTGGACCTGATTTCACAAGAGCACCAGAGTGAAGCGGGAACAACAGAGACCTAAGGAAGCGATATAAAGGTATGTCACTCATTCCTTCTTAGTAGTAGATTCAATGACTGCAAATTAGAGAAAGAGTCGTGTCCTGTCCTATTTTGTTCTAGATCCAGGTGGATCTAGGGAGATCTGTTAGTGTCCACACCTATTGATTTATCCGATAACAGTGTGACACGTGTCAGTGGGTTTCATACCTGCCAAATATTTAAATGTCACTGAGAATATGACATGTGTCACCTTTCTGAATGGGCCACATGTTCATTCTGATGTTTCTCTATGTGGACCTCCTCTTGAGTATGGGTGGTGGGAGCCCTGATGGTTCCAGTGAACGTGTGGTGCCAATTGTAAATTCTAGAGACTTGACACTCTGAAAGAATGTTACATAAGGAAATGAAAGGTAGAACTTTCAAAAGTTTCATAACATCGAGGTGACAAGACGTAATAACGTCACCAAAGGTGACATCGAAGTGTTCAGAGATTAATGGTTTAGGGTGTTGGGCGTGTGCAGATGTGAAATCCTCCGAAGTCTCAAATCTCTAAAGCTACTAATTCCTGGAGCTCAGATGCATGAAGTTCCACAGTGGGTGTGAGCCATTGGATGCTGGGTAGTCGTGGACTGTTGATCCACCTTACTTCACGAGTTCGTTAATTCAAAACTTCGAGAGACTATCGAGATGCGCTTTGAAACTTTTGAAGTTGTAGGCCCGAGGTCCCAAGTAAGCACCTATCGATCTAGTGCTTGGCCACAACCCATGGTTTTGTGGGTTGGGGGATAAGAAAAATGGGGTAGTTCTAGAAAAATTATTGCAGAACAAAGAAGAACTCAGAAAGTAAATATCTACAAGGATTCTTGATTGAATGAGACTCGTAGAGAATGAAATATGAACATTTTATTGAATCAAATTAGTTTATGAATACTGTGGAAATTGTTAGGGACTATTGGCCTGACAAATTTTCAGTTGACTGCACATTGTGTTTGCAGAGTTAACGATTGCCAAAACCAATCTAAATTGTCGCAAAGTACTGAGAAATGGAGGAGGCACATAATGCTTCCATTTAAGAGAATGAAGCAAGAGGAATGGATGTCCATTTGGGAGTTGAAGGATCGCAGTCCAATGGGCATGGAGAAGAGATAGATAAGGAAGGAAACATGATGAAAATCATTGTAAGATTGCAAAAATATGTCTAGACTCACCGAGAAGATAACAGCTCATGAAATCTAGGGATCAACAGGGAGAATTCAACATAAATTTGATGCGAAGCCTGGAAAGGATAGAAAGGAAATTGGATAAGGAGAGTGACTCAACAAAGAAGAGGAAATCAAGGAGTGTCAAAAGACACCATCATTACTCCCAGGGTCATTCCAAGAGGGGTCACACAGTAGTTTAAGCCCATCTCCTACTAGGAAGCATAGGAGATCTGGAGTGGATGAATTGAAGGGAGAAATGAACAAGATTAAGCCTCCTATGTTTGATGGAGAGAAAAAGAAGGAGGAAGATGTCGAGACATGGATTCTTGGCATGAGGAAATATTCCCAACTGTAGAATTATTCCTCTCATGTGGAAGGAAGAAGTGCCATGTATCAACTAAAAGGAAAGGCATCCTTGTGGTGGGATCAACTTGTGGATGTGAAACACATTAAAGATAAAAATGTTACTTGGAACGAATTCAAGAATTATTTCGAAAAGAAATACTTGACTAAGAGATACTATGACAGAAAGATGAAAGAGTTCTTTGGACTCAAGTTGGGTAGCATGACCATTGATGAATATGAATGAAGGTTTCTGGAATTGCTAAAGTATGTTTGTTTCATCAAAGATGAGACTGTCAAAATTCAAAGGTATCTAAGTTGACTTCCATCTTCCATCGGTGAAAAGATCCAGTATGATGATCCTAAAACAATGAAAGAAACTATAAGGAGAGAAAAAATATTATATGAGTAGCAAGGAGAAAAGCCTACTTTCTGGAAGGCTTGGTAAGACAAGAAGAAATTCAAGGTGGATTAGAGGAAGAAGGGAACTAAACCATCCTTTTTTAAAAATAGCCCTCAAGGACAACCAGGTTTTAGAGAACCCGGGAAGGCTGAAGTAGGTGTGCAAATTCCAAGACAACCACCTATGGAATGTTGGGATTGTAAAGGAAATCATAGGTACAGAGATTGCCCCCACAGAAATGAAAAATTGAGAGCTATCCACAATGTTCAATAGAAAGAAACAGTGGAGGACATGGGAAGAAGTGTACCAAGGATATATGCATCCTTGGACAACAAGCAAGAAAAATATCAGTCACATATGATTGAAGTGGACGGTATGATCAACAACCAAACCATTATTATTTTAATTGATTCAGGAGCTAGTCATAGTTAAGTAGATCCTAGAATGGTGGAAAGTTTGCATTTTCCAAGAAGCAAGCATGGAAAATCTTGGTTAGTGAAGTTGGATATAGGAGCCAAGAGAAGGGTTGTTGACTTGGTTAAGTCCTGTCCAATGGACATGAATGGACTGAGCACAAAGGCTGAATTGAACATCTTACCTTTAGGTTCCTATGATTGTCTAATTGGGATGTATTGGTTCGACCAACACCATGCCATCTTAGACTGTCATAACAAGGAATTCACTTGCCTAGATGAGGAAGAAAATCGGAGAACCATCCAAGGAATTCCTAAAGTAGTTGTTATCAAAGAAATCTCAGCAATGCAGTTGAAGAAGTTCTACAGGAAAGGTTACCAAATATTTGCAGCTCATATGGAAGAGGAACCTAATGTTAAGGTGTCAACTATTGAAGACCATGCAGTACTAAAGGATTTTGAAGAAGTATTCCAGGAGGTACCCTAACTACCCCTGAAGAGAGATATTGATTTCTCTATAAACCTGATGCCTGGAGTAGCTCCAGTGTCAAAAATGCCTTATAGAATGAGTACAACAGAGTTGAAAGAACTGCAGTTGCACCTTGAAGAAATTCTAAAGAAGGGGTATATATGCCCAAGTGTGTCACCTTGGGGTGCCCTAGTCTTGTTCGTGAAAAAGAAATATAGGACATTGAGATTGTGCATTGATTTCAGACAGTTGAACAAAGTGACTATTAAGAACAAGTATCCTTTACCAAGGATTGATGATCTCTTTGATCAGTTGAAGGATGCCAAGATATTTTCAAAAATAGAACTCAGGTTAGGGTACCACCATGTAAGGATAAAGGATTAATACATCAACAAGACTGCCTTCAGAACAAGGTATGGTCATTATGAATTCATAGTGGTGCCACTTGGGTTATCAAATGCACCCGTTGTTTTCATGTGCCTAATGAATGGTGTATTTAGAGAATATCTAGACAAGTTTGTCATAGTCTTTTTGGATGACATCCTGGTGTATTCCATTTCGGAGGAAGATCATGAAAATCATCCGAGGATGGTGTTGCAAGTGATAAGAGAGCATCAACTGTATGCCAAATTGAGCAAGTGCTCATTCTATCAAAAATAGATCCATTATTTGGGACATATAATTACAAAGGATGGGATAGTCGTGGATCCTGAGAAGATTGAATCCATCATATAATGGTCAGCGCCGAGCAATGTGACAGAAGTCAGATCCTTTATGGGTCTAGCTGGCTATTATAGAAGGTTCATTGTAGGGTTCTCGGGGATAGCTCACCCCATCACTTCCTTGCAAAGGAAGGAGAAGAAATTTCAATGGACAGAGGAATGTGAGAGAAGATTCCAACAATTAAAGCAACTGTTAACAAGTGCTCCAATCCTGAGGATTGCATATCCGAATGAATATTTTGTAGTGTGTATAGATGCATGAAAAGAAGGACTGGGTGGAATCCTTGGTCATAATGGGTTTGTGGTATGTTATGAATCCAGAAAGATGAAGGATCATAAAAATAACTATGCAACTCATGATTTGGAGTTGGCGTCCATTTTACATGCTCTGAAGAAATGGAGAAATTACCTCATGGGAAAGAGGTTTGAACTGAGGACAGACCATAATGGTATGAAGTATTTTTTTGATCATCCAACCTTGAATGCTAGGTAGAGTAGATGGTTGGAATTCCTTTGTGAGTATGATTTTGATATCAAGCATATCAAAGAAAAGGAGAAAAAAATGGTTGATGCACTCAACATAAGAGTGCATAAACTACATGCTACTACCATTAGCATGTATCAAACTGATATTAAAGGTAGAATTTCAGAAGCTGCAAATGCAGATTTGCAATACGTGGAATTGATAGCAAAGATACAACAAGGTAAGATGCTACAGAAAGTGGAATATTATAAATTGGAACTCGATGGAACACTCCTGTACAAAAATAGAATTTATGTACCTAATTCCTAGGAATTAAGAATTATGATCTTGAAGGAAATGCATAATGTGCCTTATTCTAGGCACCCTAGCTATCAGAAAATAGTGGAAACAGTCAAAAGCCATTACTTTTGGCCAGTTATGAAGAAGGAAATTGTAGAATGCATCGCTAGATGTATGGAGTGTCAGAAGGTCAAGGCTTAGCATGGGAACCTAGTAGGGTTGCTACAGTCATTGCCCATTCTTGAGTGGAAGTGGGAAGTGGTGACAATGGATTTCATCACAGGATTACCCAAAACAAATAAGAAACATGATTCCATCATGGTGGTGGTGGATAATATTACGAAAGCTACCCATTTTATTCCATTGAAGACTACTCACAAGGCAACTAATGTTGTTGATATCTATATGAGGGAAGTAGCATGATTGCATGGTATTCCCAAGACAATTGTGTCTGACAGAGACCCGAAATTTAGCTCAAAGTTCTGGAAGGGGTTATTCAAAGGGTTCAGATTGAATCTGAACTTCAACACTACTTATCATCCTGATTTTGATGGGAATATAGAGAGGGTGAACCAAGTGATAGAATATATGTTAATGATGTATGTGATGGACAAACCATCTAAATGGGAAGACTACCTACACTTGGTAGAATTTTCCTACAAAAACGGGTATGAAGCATCATTGAAGATGAGTCTATTTGAAGAAATTTATGGCATAAAGTGAAACACCCCAATAATATAGGAAAACCCAGATGATAGAGCAATAGTTGGGCCAAAGTTTCTCAAGGAAATGGAAGAGAAAATGCTGAAGATTAAGCAGAATTTGAAGACTGCCCAAGACAGGTAGAAAAATTATGTCGATAAGAATAGAACCCACAAGGAGTTTAATGTGGGTGATCACGTTTTCTTGAAAATGAAAACCAACATAAGTTCCCTGAAGCTGGGAAACTGCTACAAGTTGGCAGCCAGATGTTGTGGGCCATTTGAATTCTTAGAAAGGATTGGACCAATTGCATATATGCTTGCATTTCTTGCATCCATGGCTGTACATAATGTGTTTCATGTTTCATTGCATAAGAAATATATACCTAATTCTAATCATGTTATTTATTGGAATGTGATTCAGGTGGAGCAAGAAGGCGTCTTGCAAGTGCATCCGGTGTGCATATTGGACCGAAATATCAAACAGCTCTAGAATCGAGCCATAGAGCTTGTAAAGGTCTAGTGGACCTGGTATGGTTCTAAGGATGCGACATGGGAGCATGAGGATGCTATGCAGGAAGAATACCCAAATCTTTTTGAATATTTTGAAAAATCTTGCTGATGATGTGTAAATACGTTGAACCGAGGACAGTGCAAAAATAAGGGGAAGGGATTATAATACCCCAAGGACGAGCCCCATTTTTTTTATGAATTGTAAACATGTTTTGTAGGCTGGTGATTCGAGCAATTATAAGTTGGTAGGCTTATGTGTTAGTAGGGCAGAGATCCTAGGTGTTAAAGGCCAGGAGCCTGTTTTGTACATGTAAATATTCATATTATTAATATAAAAACATTGTTGCGTGTAGACTGACCATGAAGAAAGAGTGATGGGGGACTAAGATCCAATAGGCTGGGTAAGGGAGAGGTGGCTGAGAGGTTGGAAAGAGGGGCTAAGCCTAAGGGATTAATTACAAGAGATTAATAATTTATTATTATTATTTCAAAGGTTGTTTAAAAGGATATGCTTTTATCCTAAGTTCTTGGAGAAGGATAGGTGACTTCCAAAAAGAAAGGAACATGCTTCTTGAGAGACAGGTGTCATCTCAGGCACATGCAGACTTAAGAGGGAATTCTTTTTGTTGCGAGGGGGGAATCAGGCACTCTCACGGACCCGCTCACTTGCTCAGGAACTCACGCACGCACAGGGGGAAAGCTCGCTCACGCCGGGGGGGTTCACGCCCAGAGTTTGGCTCATGCTTTCATAATTTTGGGCTATGATAAACCAGTCTTCCCATCTCTCCTCACAAGTTCACTCTGTTGGAAAATGTTTAACAGGAAACATATGCTTGTCATTGATGGCAAGTACAGCAATGAAGATGGCACGAGTACAGGAAGAATGTAACAGACAGGCACTAGAAGTATTTTGGGAAGACACTGCAGAGCAACCTCAATAAGATTAGAAGAGATAGTGCGGAGGATGTTTGGCATGTTTCACAGGCAGCGTAAGATTGTCATTGATGGAAAGTATAGCAGTAATGATGGCTTGAGTACAGCACCGATGATCAACAGGTAAATAAGAAGATAAGTCCAGGAAGATCGAATGATCGAAGGCAACGCTACATTGAAAAAATGATCGAAGGCCCGAGAATCATTTCTGATCATTGGATCCCATCCAAAATTCCCGACAACATGAGGGCCGTCAGATATGAATAAAATCAAGAAGAGCGCACGCGGAAGAGGAGAATAGATCTCAGGCGTTAGATCTGAGCACGGGATCCGACCACCGTTGGATCGAGGAAAACCTACATGGTGTTTAAAGTGCAAGGAGAAAATGGGCTCACAAAATCCCAAAAGAAGGAGGACCGTCCATCCCAAGGGGTTATGTGGACCATTGATCCAACTCCCTGTCAGGGTTTTGAGGATCGCAAGTTGAAGTTGTCAAAGAACATTAACAACAAGAATGTCAATTTCGCAATATGTGATATCGTGATGTAATCTGAGCCGTCAGATTAAGGTTGAATCTGAGCCATTGATTCCAGTCAATGGAGAGGCATCGAGGATCAGGACTTTGAAATGACAAAGTCACTTGACATTAGGAATGTCGATTTCGCGATATGTAAAATCGTGATGTAATTTGAGCGGTCAAATCAAGATGTGATCTAGACCGTCGATCCAACTCACGACAGCAGACCACGTCAGAGTGACACGTGGCACAACCAGGTAATGACAGGTGTCAGTCAGAGTCAACACTTCAGGCACATGTAAGTCATGAATCAGAGTGACACATGGTAGTATTTAACATGTGTCAATCCACGTGTGACATCATCTCGGAGTTTCACGGATCGTGACTTGGAGAGTCGAGATGATTCATCTCTAGATCCATGAGATGAGAGATCACGATTTAATCATGGTCCATTGGATCAAGAGCACACGTGGCGAAAGATCGTCATGTCGCTGACTGGAAAGTCAAAGGAACAACGTGATGCAAGATCGGGATTTAATCAAGGACCGTTGGATCAAGAGGACGCGTGGTAAAAGATCAGAGCACCATAAAGCTCCACCTCGGATTTTCGCCTATCGCGACTTGGAGTGACGATAATCTCCATCTAAGGATCAGTGAGATGTGAGATTTTGAAAAGATCAGGACCATCGGATCACTAAGAATGTGGATCGTTGATCTGAGCTCCATCTCGGAGCTTCGCCTATCACGACTTGGAGTGACGAGAGCCTCCATGTGAGAAATAGCGAGACACAAGATCGCGAAAATATCTGGACCGTTGATTCATCGAGATCGTGGATCATCGATCAGGGTCGATGAAGATCATGAGTTCACAACACCTTTTAGTGTGGACAACGATCACCGCCTATGGTCACATGGAGGAAGGAATCATAGGACATGTGGCAAGTGATAAAAATTACGCTGACTTGGGGTCAATGGAGCAAAGTGTCGAAATGCCGAAATGAATGCAAGATCCCATGGATTCAATCCGACGGTGCAGATGAATTTGAACAAGATTAGAGGGCAACTGTAGCACGATACAGTGTAACTGCCAGAAATGACTGATGGGTTCTGCCAGAGGACTCGAAGACACTACGGGATGACTGACAGAGGAGGTGAAGAGTCTCTGAGAGGGATGAAGATGTTCATGGAGGCGATTGACAACTGATGAGCATTGAGGCCTGTAACTGAAACAGAGAAGGTGAGTTAGACTATCACAGAGAAGATGAAGAGTCTCAAACTACCAGAGAGGCTGAGGAATCTCAGCATAACACCCAGTGAAGGTGAACGCATGGTTGAACTACCAGAGAAGCTGAAGAGTCACGATGATGATCACGCAGAGCACTCGAGAGGTGGAGGAATTTGGTGCGGAGTGAGCATGCAGAGGCATTGCCAACATTGCATGCACAAGGTGCACAGAATCTATAAATACATAATACAGAGAAGAGAAGAGTGTTGTTGTCATTGATGTTGCTGTTGGAGGTTGTTGTGATTGTTGTTGGTAAAGGTGATTCAGGTGTGAAGAAGGAGGAGAGTGCAGCAGCTGAATAGCACAGAAGAG
>JASDQU011027053.1:10285-31836 GCA_032191745.1 Picea mariana | reverse complement strand
ACCCCCCCCCCTCTCAGTTGTCCAACACACTCACGCACTAAGAAAGTCCATTGCCATCCATTTCTTCCATTAATGAAACTGTGACACCTCTGTAATTTACCGATTCATCCCTTTCCTTACATGAATTAGCTATTGTGGTCGAAGAAGTAGGTTGTCAGGCCTGTGAGAAATTGTCTCTCCATGTGAGAGACGTGGTTGTGGATTGAAGAAGCAGATTTTTAGGCCTGTGAGAAACTCTCTCTAGGTGATAGAGTGTGCTGAGGAGGTGAGTTCTCCTAAAAGGAGTCTCGTAGTTGTTACAGAGCTCTGAGAATTCCGGCCTGTCATGTTGTTGAAGCCTAAGGAAATGGAGGTGGAGCAGCCGATGGACTAGGTGACAGTGAAGGTGTATACTCCTGGGGTGGGATAGGCATGTGGGGAATGAGAGTCTGTGAGCAGTGGGCGTAAGTGGCTCCTGGGAGAGAATCCTTCCTCTTAAACTGTGTGACTTTCCTATTGACGTTGCCTAGCCTAGGAATCCCTTGGCCGATGAAGTTTAGTCCTAGCTCGGGGGTGACCTACTGCTAAGAGTAATGAGCAATGTGGTCTAAGGCTAGGAGGTTTGCGGAAGGTCTGCACGCAATTGGTGGTTTTTACTCTAGCTAAAAGAGAAGTACCATTCCCATGCTTAATTATGTATGTTATGCATGTTTGTGATTCTTGAATGTTATCATGTGTTCCTTTGCAAGTTAGAATTACTGTCAATTCCATTTGAATCTGTATGATAGCAGTAAATCTATGTTATTTGTTTTAAATTCATTAGAAATGCATGTTATATAGATATATGTATGTTCCTCTGTGGCGTTGCCCGACAGTGGTGTTGATGGCCGGGAAAGTTACAAATTGGTATCAGAGCTAGGTGTAGAAGAAAAGGTATTTTTGTAGCTTTGTCCATCAGAGGTGTGTTGATGGTCGGGGATGCTACAGAGATGCATGCAGGTAATATGAATAATCTCCCTTAATTTCAGGTCAAAATGTTTCACCATTTTCAAGAAATGAGCCACAGTCATCTACAACCAGTTTTGGATTTTCTTGAGATCCCTGCATTGGTTTCTTCCCATATTATTCCAGTGGAAGCATCATGATGATATTAAGGTGCTGACGAAAATTCATCCCGAACCAGTTTACCATTTGATAGAAAATAAAAAAATACCAACTGCATAAATTTCACTGTGCAAACATGCTACGCAAGTGTTGTAGCTCACAGTTGCACAACGAGTTGCGTCAGCATGCTATGCAAGTGTTGTAGGTTACAATTGATGCATAAAAGGGGACTTAATTATAATAAATTCATACTGGATGTTCAATATAGTCTGAAAACAACATAGTGGCTTCATCAAATATATATTTATGCAGGCTATAAACATGGGGTTAAATTTAAAGTTTTGTGGTTCTAAATTAGTTTTGATTTTTTAAAGATTGGAGTAAAGGGAAATGTGTGGAATGGAGGTTTATGTTTCTAAAACTAATAAATATTATTTGGAATGTCAAAAAAACTAGTGTCAACCTCTATATAGCTTGTAGTGATCAACCATATGAATAAAACTTGAAAAGAACTCGCGCTACACATCTTTGCTACTTAAATTATGCAAGGCACGTTGTTTTTGCAGTTAACTTCAAGATCGTATTTCGAACAATAGGAGATTTTTTTTTAAAAACCCAAAGAGGCTTGTGTCAAGCAAGGACCCAATAAAAAATATGTCTCTCAGTTTTTTCACAGGTGTCATATTTTGGGAGATTTGCAGGGATCGTTTTAGCCTATTTTTCAGATTTAAATATTTAATGATTTGATGTTTTAGTTATTATCTTTGGGCGTAGACCCCATGAAAATGGAGAAGCATTTTCAAAAACTGGAAGAGGTTTTTCTCAAGCACGGGTTGATATCCAAAATACTCTCCCAATTTTCTAACAAATCTTGTGATTCAAGAGATATGATGTTATATTTGACCCCTGTTTTCCACCAAATTGATTCCTATTTCTTAGCAGTCAGTTTTGAGTTTGTTCCTATTTTGATGCAACTAGATCCAAAAATGTAGGAAAATGGTTGAATTCGACCTCCTCATCTTGGGGAAAAATTATTCCCATATATTTTTGTAATTTTTATTAGCACGAGGACTAGAGAGAAGGAAACTCTTTGGTATTGGAATTTTTATCTCTGAGCTTAATAAGATATCAGTTCATGAGTACAAAATGTTTTCATAGTAGAGATTCATGTCGATGATGTTTTATAGTATATGTTTTCTTATGTGATATTTTTTCTCTGTTTATCATTTCTATATAAGTCTTTAGGTATTTAAACTAATATATGTTTGGAATTCATCCTTGTTAGATGATCCATCTTATGTGCAGTTAAATACTTATTCATCTTGCTCATATTTTATGTTCAGAATTCATCTTTACTTTGGTGCTTTGCTCATAGCAATTTTTCACTGTTTATTATTCCTCTAAAGTTATATAAAGAATTCATCCATAGCTAATATTCTCTTGATATAATGGGTTTTTGATTTTCTCATTTCTGCTATCATGTTATAATTGATATATTCAATGTAGAATATTGTCTACCTTTCCTTTGTTCCCTGGAATACTCATCAACCAGTCACTGATATTTATCATTTGTTTTATATGGACTCCATTCCCAATGGATTCTTTTTTCTTTGGCCAAAAAGTTTATAAATTTTCTCTTTTACTAAAGACCTGGCCTCTAATTTCATTGAAAAATTGTGAGAGATCCCTCTCTAGGTTGGAAGGGCTAGATTCCATCCTGCAAGTTGGTTTGTTCTTACCTCCAGGTTTCTTTGATACAACCGAAAGAAATTACATAGTGATAACATTATTGGCGTCGTTTCCAAGGAAACGAAAGTGAAATTTTCCTTGGGATAAATGACAAAGTTCATATCTGAGTACTGATGGTGAACAATAGTCAAACACAAAGAGGTTGTAAATCATTCACCTAGTGACTGCAATTATGATTCAATCAAATTTGAGGACTCCACTAAATAACGAGTTTATTTGACAGAGATATGAAAGGACACAGTGAGAAGACCAAGTACTTAAGCTTGTGTTTTCTCTAGGAAGTACTTTTCTATTTAATCAATATCTTCTTGGCCTTTTCTAAGTTTTTCAAAAGAATATTTCTTTACTTGCTCCATTCAAATGATTACCATGAATCTACCCTTGTATATCATTTTTTTTAAACTGTAGACATACCTTCTTCTTGTACAGCTGATATTGACCAAGACCTTTTTCATAAATCATATGATGTTCATAATCACCCTTGTGAGAAAAATGAAACCAAAGTTGATCTTGTATCTTATGTCCTTAATCATGAACCTTCTAAGATTCAAGAGAGATACAACCCCTTAATGTTTCCTTATACCATTCATGAATTTCATCCAAAACATTACAAATACCTTCCAATATTTGATGGAGATCTTGATAAACTTTCTACTGAAAAACACATGGAGACTTTTGAGCATTTTATAGATCTTTTTGAGATAGAACATGATGATGTTTTTATGAGAATTTTTTCTCAATCATTAAATGGAAATGCCAAAACATGGTTTATACATTTGCATCTTGACTCAATAAGTTCATGGGATGAATTGAGGGAATCCTTCCTTAGATTTTGGGGTGAAAGGAAACCATGGGACCTACTCCTTTTAGAGTTTTATGCCATAAGGAAAATGAATGATGAAACCATCTCAAGTTTAAGAAGGAGGTTTTCCTGTCTTTATTATAAAATTCCCAAAGAGATCCAACCACATGAAGGTGTTGCCAAGCTATACTATGCATCAACTTTCCCTCCAGACCTATCCCTGCTTCTTTTGGAAAGGAAGTTTGTCACCTTACAACAAATGTTTGTTGATTCTCTAGAGGTTGAGGATAATACCAGAGCACATGGGAAACTATCATACCATGATGATGATGATGAATGGAGGGAAGACAGAGTGGACCTGAAATTATATCTAGAAAAATAGCATGAACCAGGAGCAGTTGATTTGAAGTCCAATCCTTCTCATTGTGAGAAGAATAATGATCATCTGAGGGATGTGTTGAGAAAATGTCATAATTATGTGTTTACTGAAGATTATGATCAGTAATCTGCTGTCACAATTTTTGTTGTTGATGGTTTTCAATAAGCATATGATTTACCTTTCTATGAGGAGTACAAGGATGATTATGATATTGATCCTATAAATCAACTAGATGTAGTTTTTTTATCAGAAAATGATTCCTTTTAGAAAATTAACCACAACTTACAACCCACATATTATAATTTGACAATTGCAAATGGAGAAAGAAGGAACCTATTGGAGGTGATTATTTTCCCTTGTGTTTTGCTTCATTTGAGTTAGTGAGAAATGATTTTAAGGTCATTATTCAAGCACAAAAATTTGAGGGAATGGAAAATCACATAGGTTTTTTGGAGCTAAATGATGATTGCATGTGCCTTCAGAAATGTTTCCAGGATCCTAATGTTGGAAATCAAGTTGTTTCTTCTTTGGATGATGAAAGTAAAGACAATGAACTGGTTTATGATGATTATACCTCATAGTTAGAAAATGGTGAAGAAGGGTACGTTGTGTTAGAGACCTTTGAATGTGAAGTTAACTATCATAATCTTGCATTCCTTGAAAATGTGAATCCAATATTATCAAGTGGTCAAGAACGAATGTTAGTTGATTCTCAGGAAGGAATAAACACACAAGTAGAAGAGTTTCCAATTGATGAATGCCCAGAATACATGAGTTTTCTTTTTTACATACATGATGAGGAAAGTGATCAGACTATTGCTAATGTTTTTGAGAAAGATTTTGAGAATGAATATTTAGAACAAATATCATCTGTTGTGGAGGAAAAGGACGGAATATTTCCTTATGTTTATGAATAGAAAAAAGTTCCAAATGTAGGCTACCCCTCCCTCTTTGTTGAGCAACAAGGGGAATTTAATCATATTTTTCAAGATCCTTTTTCATCTTTATTAGAGACATCAAAGCGAGAAATTTTGGGGATTTGTTTGAGGTTAGTAAGTGGATATAATTCTTCAGAAAAGATGAGTTTTGGGCTTGGATTCAATTTTTTGTTTGGGCTGGCTTCACATACACAGTTCATTTTCTTTTTGAGTAAAAGCATGCAGAGTTCAAATGGTGGATAAGATACTTGATTGGTTGCACTAGGTGTTTGATTTCACTTGATTGAAAATTTGTTTAGTAGCCTAGAGTAGGAGTGTGTCTAAATAATCTCACAAGGTTGAGCATTATTTTCAGCACTTTTTAGTTCAATTTCAACAATCAGTTTTCAATTTGCAACATTCATAGTACAATTTGGGTTTTCAGATTGAAGAGTGGGTTTGTTTTCAATTGAAGAAGGTCATAGGTTAGAGAACATAAATTTGCAGGTTGCACAAAAGTTTAGGATCAACCCAATTGATCAAACACTAGTCTTCGGGTTCTTTTTCTCCTCGTAGAGAGGATGCCATCCTGAGTAGGAGAGAAATGTTAGCACATATAATGTACTGGGGTAAACTCACTTGTCCTAGTCCTTGTCTGGTCTAATCTCATGTCAATTATATTTTAATGATTCATGTCACCTCTCCAACATTCCAAGTCATTAAAGGCATGATTTTCCACCTTGCAACACTTTTTCAATATGTCATATGAAAGAAATGAGAGTACATAGAAACCCTAGTTTTGCAATCTGGTTAGGGTTTGATGTATCCGTATTTTGGAAGAAAGCACATGGGTTTTTTTATTTGATGACCTGAATATATATTAGAGTCCCTTAATAAACCTATCAACATGACCTATATTCAGCTATGTATAAGCAGGAAAACATGCAAACCCTAATATACAGGTATTAGTTTTGGTGCTATGAAATGTTGCATGGGGATTGTTTTTGAAGCTATGATCAGGAAGATTCCAATGTGTTTCGAATTTAAACATACTTGGGACATCACATTTCAACCATAAAAAAAAAATTGCATGTGGGTTTCGTGGAAAGAGGGGAAAACATGACTTGCTTAGTGATCACATGCTACACAAGTGTTGTAGTTTCCAGTTGTGTAGCCAGTTCGCTCCATAAGTGTATTTAGATCATAACTCTTAAATCGTGCACCCGTTTGTTTTGAAAGTTATATAGGATACGCATGTATGTAATATGAATAAGATCATTTAATTTCAGGTCAAACTACTTCACCATTTTTGAGAAATGAGCCATCATCATGTACAACCATTTTTTAATTTTCTTGAGATCCGTGAACTAGGTTTTCCCCAAGTTTCTCTAGTAGAAGCATAATGATGGTATGAAGTTACTGACCAAAATTCATCCTGACCAGTTTTGGCAGTTTACCGTTTGAATTAACATAAAAAAAATACCAACTCCAGAAATTTCATTGTGCAAACACGCTACGCAAGTGTTGTAGCTCACAGTTGCACATCGAGTTGCATCAGCACGCTACACAAGTGTTGTAGGTTACAATTGATGTAGAAAAATGGGACTTGATTATAATAAATCCAGCTTCTGAAAGAAACAAAGTGGCTTCATCATATATATAGTTATGTAGGTCATACACATAGGGTTAAATTTAAAGTTTTGTGGATCTAAATTAGTTTTGAGTTTTTGAAGATTGGAGTAAAGGATAATGTTTGGAATGGAGGTTTATGTTTCTACAACTTATAAATATCATTTGGAATTTCATAAAAGTTAGTTCCAACCTCCAGATACCTTGTAGTGATCAACCATATGAAGAAAAGGCGACAAGAACCCTCGTTGTGCAACCTCGCTATGCAATGTTTGCAAGGCACGTTGTTTTTGCAGTCAACTTCAAGATCATGTTTCAAACAATTGGAGATTTGTTTTGAAAAACCCAAAGAGGGTTTTGTCAAGAATGGAACCATTAACAAAATCCTCTCTCATTTTTTTCACATGTGTAATATTTTGGTAGATTTGAAGGGATCTTTTCATCCCATTTTTCAGATTTAAATATTTAATGATTTATTGTTTTAGTTATTATCTTTGGGTGTGGATCCCGAGAAGATGGAGAAGAATTTTCGAAAATGGAAGAGGTTTTTCTCAAGAACGAGTGCATATCTAAAACCCTCTCCCAGGTTTGTAACATATATTGTGATTTGAGGGATATGATGTTATCTTTGACCCCTATTTTCCAGCAAATTGATTCATATTTCTTAGCAGGCAGTTTTGAGTTTGTTCCTATTTTGATGTAACTAGATCCAAAAATGAAGGAAAATGGTTGAATTTGACCTCCTCATATTTGGGAAGAATTTTTCCTATATATTTTTTGTAATTTGGATTAACAATGAGGACTGGAGAGAAGGAAATTCTTTTGTATTCCCGATCTTAATAAGGTATCAGTACAAAAGTATAGAGTGTTTTCATAGCAGAGATTCATGCTGATGATGTTTTACCATATGTGTTTTCTTATGTGATGTTTTTATGTGTTTATCATTTCTATATAATTCTCCTCGTATTTAAACTAATATATGTTTGGAATTCATCCTTGTTAGATGATTCATCTCATGTGCATTTAAATACTTATTCATTTTTCTTAGATTGTATGTTCAAAATTCATCTTTACTTTGGTGCTATGTTCATAGAAATTTGTCATTGTCTATTATTCCTCTAAATTTCTATCAAGAATTCATCCATAGCTAGATGCTCTTGATATAATGGGTTGTTGATTTCTTCATTTATTCTACCATGCTATAATTGATATATTCACTGTAGAACATTGTCTACCTTTCCTTTGTTCTCTGGAATACTCATCAACTAGTCATTGATATTTATCATTTGTATTATTTGGACTCCATGCCCAATGGGTTTCCTTTTTCTTTGGCCAAAAATTTCTTAAATTTTCTCTTTTACTAAAGACATAGCCTCTAATTTCATTGAAAAACTGTGAGAGAGCCCTCTCTAGGTTGGAAGGGATAGATTCCATCCTACAAGTTGGTTTGTGGTTACCTTCAGGTTTCTTTGATATAGCCCAAAGAAATTACAGAGTGATAACACACACACGAAATCATTACTTTTCATAGCATGGAGAAGATCATTAAAATACTAGTTGATGGTAGGTGGCAAAGAATAATTAATCCTCATAAATGATTTATTTAAAATGTAAAAATGATTAATACTTCGAGTGAGTGAGAAACTCGGGTATTATTCATGCTAATTGGAAAAAATGTTAATGCTTGAAGTGAGTTTGAGAATCTCACGTATTATTCATTTAATTGTAAAAATGTGAAATTAGTGTGAGAATCCAACTCACAAGTAAGTTTCCTAATTTTAAGGGGAAATTAGTTTCCTAGTCTCAAAGAAGAAGTTAAAGGTGTCATGAGTTGGTTTGGAATCTTACCACAAGTAGTTTCCTAGTATCAAGGAGGAAGTTGAGGGTCTTCAAAGTTGGTTGTGATGTTTTCTCATTTTTGTCCTTGAGTTGTTATTAGATCCTAAATTTGTGGATCTTGTCTCCTTGAGTTATGGATTTAAAGAAAACTATATAAACTCCTTATGAAAACTCTAGGTTTGATCTTTGAATGAATCCGTTAGCACATTATATGTATTGAAGGACACCATTGGTTTTTGTCAGTCATGTGATCATTCCTTATTATATGAGTCATTTGTTTAAGCTTGTAGGTTTGATTCATAGGGTTAAGTTGTGAAAGGTTCTTGAGTTATTTTTCATGTTAATAAATCAAGGTGCTTAATTTTAACCTTGGTTCTAGAGCTGATCAAAATAAATTATCAAGTCTTAGTGTTATAAGGGTCGTTTTCATCATTTGCACAAGAGGGAAAGTGAAGGTCACCATCAAATTTTTTCATCCAAACAACTATCCAAAGGGTCTTAGACATTCATACAACCACCTAAAGTGTCTTGCCAATTCATAAATCAGATGCGCTACGGGTTGTCTTGGAAGTTCACATCACTCCAAATAAGGCATGTGTTGAATATTTTATGATTATGATTTCTAAAGGGTATCTAATGTTTTCTTTTAGCTTCCAGTTTCATTGTATCATCATACAACTCCCAGGGTTCACCATTGTGGCTTTTCATTACCATTTGTGAAAAGTGCTACAAACTGGCACTGCAAACTTTCTGAACATGTCAGTGGTGGAAGTTTTAAGGTGATGACAAGTTGGGCTTTTTGTACTAAGGAGTGGGATTTGATACCAGGTATTCTGATGTAAAACACTGCTACAAACCCATCTGCTGCAAATCGAACTAGTATCTTTGCAGAGTAGTTTTGAAATATGGTTATTCAAGACTCCATTCAACCTTTTCATCATCATTTCATCCATGATTATAGCTTCAAGTTACTTCATAACCTATGCAAATATTGTTCTAGTAGAAACCTTACTTCCAACAAAACCCTTAGAAACATTTTTTTCTTATGATGCTTATAATTGTGGTTATTGTTGCTCTTGGAGGAAATTCTTCTTGGATCAAAGGTTGTAGGATATGTTGGCAAACGTTTAGAAGTTTATTGCATGTTTTGGTATCATTTGCAGTCATCAGAGGGAAAAAATGACACCTACAAGAAAGTTCGTAGTGCATCCAATTGAAGGCGCTACGAACTAATTAAAATTGGAACAGTTTGCAACACACTCTCATTTTCATAATATATAGACAAATATGAACTGGATTTTTCCCAAGCTTGGTGTGGAGAAGCAACATATCCTTGTTGACATTTTGACCAAAATTCAGCCTAACCCAGTTCGTCATTTGGGAAAAATGTTGAAAACACCACCTACAGGAAAGTTCACAGCACCAGTGTCAGGCGTTCCAAACTCATTTCCTATAGAAACGCCTTCTAAATATTTTATCATAAATCCCTTATGGTGATGTGGGTTTTTCTGGAATGTTTTGTGGAGGAGCATGATTATGGCATTGACCGGATGAGCGAAAATCATCTGACCCATTTTGGCATTTGAAAGATAAAATTAAAACACCAGTGCACTGCAAACTGGCACTGCAATTCAAACAATTATTGAATATTCACCTTCTTTGGATGTTTCCACCTATCAAGGAGGGTTCGAATGTCTTCTCAAATGTCAATTAGATTCTAAACAAAACCTGCACCTAATATTTATCTCCATTAAAACCTCATGTAGTGAGTTGGCAACAGATTTATTAATGACTTCCAACAACTTCCTAAAATTTAGAATTTTGTTGGATTTTTATCTCTTTGACTGTTGCCACCTATATCCAAGGCCCATAATCCAATTAAAGATATGGGATTTTACCTTCTAAGAATATTTTGTATTTTATTTTATATTTAATGGGTGAGAGGAATCAAGAGAGGGGTTGAAGTGATTCTAGATAGGGGAACTTATACTATTTTTGCAACCAACTGTGCAAAGTCTCCATGAATGTATATATTAGATTTAAGACTCTTGGTTAGTCAAAGATCAATCTCTTTTCTTATTACTATATTATGTATTCAATATTTCTTTGATGTGGATTATTGGTAAATGATTCATCTTAATTACTTGTTCAAATGTTGCAGTAAAAGACGTGTTGTTATCTACCGGTGCAAGTGCTATCAATTCTTTATTTCTCATTATTTAGGAGGTTCCTTTTGATTAGAATTTATTCTATATGTGTCTCATAATCACCTATTGTGATTTGATGCATTTATTACAGGTTTCTTTAGTCTTCCATATTTCATTTATGTTTCAAAAAAATGGAACTGAAGTTATTCAAGCCTTGCTTGCTGGTGTATACCTTGTGGAGATTTTGTGCCTAATATTTGTTCCACTTGAGATTAAATTATACAAAACTTTTACCATTTATGGAATCTATTGATGGGTATTAGGATTTCTCTTTAGTAGTCTAAGAGAAACGCCTAGTGCTAAAAAATCCTTTATGGATCATCCCTTTATGGAGAGAGAGATCTGAAGAAATGTCACTTATGTGAGAGCCTAAAGTAGAAGGTTTCTCTAGGTTTCATCCCTTTAAGGATAATGTGCCACATTTCCTGAGAATATTTCATCCCTTTCAAAGGAAGGATAATAAAGTGATTCATATTCCAAGTGGATCCAGAGACATAGCCAAAAGGTTCTAGTGAACTCCGTTAGCAACTCAATGATCTTTTGTCTCATTTATTATTATGCATGTTTTTATTTCCACTATTATGTTTATTAAATGCATTAAGTAATGGATTATAAGACTAACAACACATTCACCAAGTTAATATTCAATTTAGATTCAAGCCTTCATAAATGCATATTTCCACCTTTGATGCAATCAAGTTCAATAGATTCGCAATTGTAAATATGAACTTTGTTAAGTGGCCTAGAACCAAATCAAGTTTGGTATCAATGTCACCTCGGTTTAAAATCAAGTGGTATCATATCATGATTCATAGGTATTGTAGGTGTTGAATGCAAGATGGAAAAGAAACCAAAGCAGGAATGGCTCAACAAGCTATAGGAAATCAACCAGAGGATTCAAGAAGAGAATTTTGAGTCGAAGAAGATGTTGTGAGAAGTAGAAGAAGAGAATCTCTATATTTTGACTTCAATTACAAGCCATGGAAGAGGCTTGGGAAAAGTTGCAAGGTGATGAAGGATTAGCAAATCCATCCCTCGCACCTAATCCAAAAATGGTAAATGAGGTAAAAAAAACTTCTTTTGTTTCATGTTCTTCTCCCCATGATGATGATTTTTGTGCTTTTGAAAAGAACACTACAGACATTGGCTTGAAGCTAATGAAAAAAAATGGGATATGATAGAGGAGGCCTTGGAGCCAATGGCCAAGGCATTGTGAATCCCATCGAAGTTGTGGAAATACCTAGATATGCAGGATTGGGCTATGTCGAAAACGAACTTGGAGAATTCTCCAAAACCACAGAAGGAAGAGAGTCCTCAAGTGACAAGTTTGAATCAGAGTAGGCTGAGAGCACATAATACCATTCTGACGATATTGATTATGAGTCATCTCAAAAGGGAGACGATCCTTGTAGATTTTAACCTTGTACAATATCTACTTCAAACATATATTCAATAAAGGAACAGAAAAGATACAATGGAAAATACAAACATTACACAAAGATTTTTCGCCTGGAAACCCAAACCAGGAAAACTAGCATATTCTATATTATTCATCATGTTACAATGTTTACAATACAAAATACATATAGGAGCCAGTGACATCCAAAACCCTAACCCAATGACTTGGATTAGTCCAAAACCCTATTTCCTTAACCATAACTAGAAAACCATCAGCAAAGAAACCATGTTCCAAAAAACCACCTAAATATAATGCAGTCCCGAGGCAGAAAAATATGGTCCCAACGCAAAAAATGTTTTTTTGGGGGACGCTACCCCCAAACCCCCACTCGAGGGGATCCGAACCCCTGCACCCCTCCCCCCCCCACTCTAACACCCCTACGTGCCCGATGCATACGCTCAGACACTACTACTCATGCAAAGAATATAAGACACACCCAACAATTCTTACAAAAGGGGAGCTCAGGAAAGTTCTCCTCGCCGTACCTACACCAAAGACAACCAAACAAGGTATAAAAAGTCTCATTATTCAAATGATCCTTTTGATTACAAGAAAATTGTCAATATAAAGAAAAGTTTATGGCATAGAAAACCATGTACATTTTGCGGTTTGAATAACCATGTTGCTACTAAGTGTTGGAAAAGAATGGATTTATACATGAAGGTTATGGAAACCAGGAAGAAGCCAAAATATGAAGACCCTACTCCACATTAGCAGAAAAGGAAAGGCATGAAAACATGGGTAAAGAAGAATCGTTGCACCCATTACAAAAAGGGTGGACATCAAGAAGCCACATGTTGGACACTCTATCCAGAGTTACATCCCAAGCAATGTAATTTTTAAACCTCTGAAGTAAATCAATGCATATATATTCTTAATAAAAACATAAATTAATCAATGGCTCATACACATAGTACACAGAGATTTATGTTGGAAACCCTTAACCAGGAGAAAACTAGCCTTCCTTGGTGCCGCACCTTTCAACTCTTCATAATATTAATTTCACCATTCACCATACAATATATACAATGTTTTAGGTATTTCTTAGCTACCAAAACCCTAATCCGTTAATCTGAGATTAATTTAGAAAACCGCTAAAAATAGAAAAAACCGCCAAAAAAAAATTTGGGGCACTACCCTAAACCCCGTCACCTCTGGGCTGCCGCTCGGAGCCAAAAAATAAACATAAATAGGGGGGGTAGACGCAGTTGTCGAATATGACGTGCCCACACACAAACATGCAAAGAATATAACACATACCCAACATTCTCCCACTTGTTGTTTTCTTTGAATACGAGGGTTCACAGGGTTACATAGTCAACAGTCCAGGGCAACAATTCCCATTGTTACTCTACACCAGGAGAACTTCTCTATGATCACGGGTTTTTTCAATTAATCTGCAACATCCTTCAAAGTGTCAACCTTTTCCAGCAACACCTTCTTTTATTCAAACATGTCTCTCACAAAGTGATATTGAACATCAATATGCTTTGTCTTTGAATAATAAGCAGGGTTCTTTGCCATGAATATTGCACTCTGACTATCACACTCTAATATCATTGATTTTTGTACCAAACCAATACCTGGACATAATATATGTAACCATACTTCTTCCTTTCTTGCATGAGTGGCTTCCATGTATTCAGCTTCTGTAGTTGAGAGTGACACTACAGCCTATATTTTTCTCATCCAACTTATTGCTCCTCCAAATAGGTTAAACACATACCCACTTGTGGATCTTTTGCAATCTAGATCTCTAGCCTAGTCGGCATCAATAAAACCATGTATGTCCACCACTCTATCCAATCTCAGTCTTCCTTGGTAGCACAATCCATAATTGGTAGTGCCACGAAAATACCTGAAGACCCTCTTTACTGTTGTCCAATGCTCCTTCTCTGGCTTTGACATATACCTACTCAAAACTCCCACTGCATGTGCAATGTCCGGTCTAGCACATACCATTTCGTACATCAAAATGTCAATTACAATGCCATACAAAACATGGGACATGTCCTCTTCTTCTTCATGTGTCTTGGGACACTCATCTACAAATAACTTTGCACCTATAGGAATAGGAAACTTGACCATTTTACTTCCATGCATATTAAACCTCTACAATATCATCTCAACATATTTTCTTTGATTCAACCAAAGTTTCATGTATGCACAATCAATTTTAATTTCCATTCCCATAATGAAATTAGTAGCACCAAGATCCTTCATGTCAAATTTGGAGGATTGTTGTGATTTCACCTCCTTGATAACATCCATGTTATTTCCTATGAGAAACATGTCATCAACATACAACACTACATAAATGAAGTGATTACCAACATGCTTGGAATATACATAGTTATCAACCCTGCTTCTCACAAATCCCAATCCAACGATGTATGTGTCAAACTTTGGGTACCATATCCTAGGTGATTTATTCAGACCATATAGTGACTTCTTTAGCTTATAGACCAGCTCTTTCTTTCCCTTCGCTACAAAGCCTTATGGTTTCTTCATGTAGATTTTGTCTTCCAGATCCCCATGTAGGAATACTCTCTTCACATCCATCCATTCCACTTCAAGATCAAAAGTAGCAGTAATAGATAAAAGAAATTTAATAGAAGTTAACCTGGAAATAGGAGGAAAACTCTCACCAAAGTCAATTCCCTCTACCTGGGAATAAACTTTTGCTACTAACCAAGATTTTTATTTCTCTACTTTCCCTTATGCATTAAACTTCTTCTTAAACAACCATTTGCTACCAACAAATCTTCTTCCAGTTGGAAACTCAACTATATCCCATGCCTCATTCTTATCCAAGGCATCCATTTATTCAACCATAGATTTCTTCTAGAGTTTACTATCCTCTGAATTCATTGCTTCCCTGATAGTTCTAGGATCATCATCAGTAATAGATAAAGAAAAATTAGCACGAAAATCATGTGGACTATACCTTTCTAGTTTCCTTGTTTCCCTCACTAATCTCCTTAATACTTGGGTATGAGGTTCTTCTTCTTCTACTTCATCTTCTTCAAATGATTCATAGTTTGCATCATCCAACTCAAGCTCTATTTTCTCAGGTTCTTCTTTCCTTGGTAGGAATTCTTGTTTGAAACATCTTTTACCTCTCCGAAAACAACATCTCGACTGTAAAAAGTCTTCTTATTTTTCTGGTTCCAAAGCTTATAACCTTTCAAACCATCTTTATAACCCATAAATATACAGTTTTCATCTTTATTATCCAACTTACTCCTATTTTCCTTTGGAACATGTACATAAGCATCACAACCAAACACTCTGAGATGTTTAAGAGAGGGTGTCTTACCAATTTATACCTCGTGTATAATTTTATCATCCAGCGTTGATGAGGGTGATCGTTTGACCAAGTAACATGTTTTACCCACTAGCTTTGCCTAGAATTCATGTCCAAACTCGACACCACTAAGCATGCTCCTTGATTTTTCCATCAGTGTCATGTTCATCCTTTCTGCAACTCCATTATGTTGAGGTGTGTATGGAGTAGCCTCATGCCTTGCTATACCAGACTTCTTACATAATTCTTCGAATTCATTTCCTCAGAATTATCCACCATTATCTGTCCTCAATACCTTTATTTTCTTCTCAGTCTGATTTTATACCAGAGCCTTAAACTCTTTAAATTTATTGAATACCTAGTATTTCTTTCTAAGAAAATAAATCCATGTGTTCCTTGAGAAATCATCTATGAATGAAACATAATACACAGATTTACCTAGTGATGGAACAGGCACAGGTCCAAACACATCACTATGTATCAACTCTAAGATCCTCTTTTATCTTGTAGCACTAGATGGGAATTTTAATCGATTATGTTTACCATATATGAAATGTTCACAAAAATCAAAATCCAAAGTGCAATTAGACATACCTTCAACCATACCTTTACCGTGTAGTGTTCCAAGGCCCTTTTCTCCAATATGCCCCAGTCTTTGATGCCACAACATGGTCTTCTTTCCAGGCACAGTATTGGTCTTGTCTTATTTATTTGTCTTCTCAAGGACAACATAATTGTTACACCCATTATTATAAGTTCTTCCCAACAACTTGTACAAAGTTCCACACCGAACTCCCCTCATCAACACCATTGCTCCTCATACCATCTTGCAAGTTCCCTTTCCAAATACAGTATCCACTCCTACATCATCAAAGTTGTTTATAGATATTAGGCTTCTGGCTAGTTTTGGAATGCATAGAACCCCATGGAGAGTTCTAATACTTCCATATTTTAGCAACAACTTAACCCTTCCATGTCCCGTTAGTTTTGTCGTCGGGTCATATCCTAGTAATACATCACCACCATTGTATTTTTCATATTCACAGAACCACTCCCTGTGAGGAGTCATATTGTATGATGCACCTAAGTCGATCAACCATACATCATAGTTTTCATGTGTACCTGTAGATGCCAGGTAAACATCACCTCTTTCTTCAGTGGAGGTTTTCGCCTCTGTGGAAGAGGTACTATCAGATCCCTTTGGTTTATCAACCTTCTTAGACTTGCAATATTTCTTATAATGCCATGTTTTACCACACTTCCATCATTTCCTCAAATATTTTCCTGGAGACTTAGATGTACTTGTAGATTTAGATCTCCTCCCCGGAGACTTACTAGGATTCCTGTATTGGGTACGACCTCTTACAAATAAAGAATCTATGTTATGACCATCCATGATTTTCTTCCTCATCTCTTCAGATAAAAAGGATGCAACTACATCCTCATACTTCAATGTAGATTGAGTGGTACTACCAATTGATACAACTAGATTATCCCAAGAGTCTGGAAAAGAACATAACAAAGTAACACATGTATCTTATTCTGCAATCGTAATATTGATAGATACGAGTTGACTTACCAGAGTATTAAAGGCATTTAGATGTCTTGTCATAGAATCTCCATCTTCCATCCTAAGATGATACAAATTCTTTAGAAGAAACAACTTGTTTACTAGGAACTTTGATTGATACAAATTCCCTAACTTATCCCATAGTTCCTTGGCCATAGATTCTCCCGAGACATTCAACAACATTGAATCTTCTAGGCAGAGTCAAATAGTACTCCTTGCTCTTTTGTCCAACTTCTCCCAGTCTTCCTTTGACATACCAGTAGGTGGTGTACTAGTATTTTTTGTCCTAGTAGGTTTTTTACCAGTCGACTGTGTGCCAGTAGGTTGCATACTAGTAGGTTATGTACCAGGATCCACAATGATCCATAGTTCTTTGTCTACAAGAAGGTCCTCCATATTGAGCTTCCATATCTCAAAGTTTTTATCGTTGAACTTATCTATCTCGATTCTAGAAGAGCTCGTCATTCCTCTTACTACACTCAAATCACCACTACAAAAGCTCCCACTAAGCCCCGGTTTATCACAAACCCAAGATAAACTTGATCTATCAAGACCGAGCCAAACCCTCAACAAAAAAGGCGTCCCTCTGAAGCCAAAAATGAGCTTTGATACCACATGTAACTTTTAAACCTGTGAAGTAAAGAAATGAATATATATTCTTAAGAAAAACAAAAATTAATCAATGGCTCACACACATAGTACACAGATATTTATGTTGGAAACCCTTAATCGGGAGAAAACTAGCCTTCCTTAGTGCCGCACCTTTCAACTCTTCATTGTATTAATTTCACCATTCACCATACAATATATACAATGTTTTAGGTATTCCGTATCTTCCAAATCCCTAATCCCTTAATCTGGGATTAATTTAGAAAACCGCTAAAAATAGCAAAATCCACTAAAATAGCAAAAACCGCCCCCAAAAAAATAAATTTGGGGCGCGTCCCTGAACCTTGTCGGCTCTGGGCGATAGCCCAGAGCCGAATGTTGCACATAACCAAGGGGATCATCAGACACAATTGTAGAATATGACGCACCCAAACACACACATGAAAAAAATATAACACATACCCAACAAGCAGGACAAAGTTGGGGAACCCACCGAAGAAGCAACTCAGAAAGGAAGCCAACTATAGGAAGAAGGCCAACTATAGAAAAAGAGACAGCTCGAGAGGGAGAACTTATTAGTCTTGATGATTGAAAGGATGAGTAGACATTTTGAGTTAGTTTATAGTGGCCATCATTGTAAATCACTTTTTTCTTATAAGACCCCATAGAAGGGCGAATTTGTAAAGTGATGAGATGTATAACATCACTTATTCATGCAACATAGTGATATTTTAGGCCCTTTTGAGTAGATGAGCCATGGGGCTCAAAAAGACCTCAAAAATAAAAGTGTCAATAATTTGATGAAAACAACACCACCAAGTCAAAGAGCTCGATGAGATATTTCCAATGGTGCAAACAATGCCTCAAAAAGAGCCCAGATAAAAAATTTATGGTTGTCTGAATTTTTCAGTAAAAAAGGAAAATTGTTGAAGTTTGTATAGTGCTAACGTCAACATGATGTCATCATGTTGAGTTGGCAAGTGCAGAGGATGACATGTGTCCTGGTTATGTCATAATGATGTCAATAGGGTGACATGGAAGCCCGAGAGAGTGCCATGTGTCACTCATTTTTGGGTGATTTGGCAGCTAGTTGGACCAATTAGATTTGGCCATGTGTCATGTCGATGTCAGCATGCTATTGCAATAGCTGGCGTGACAGGTCGTATAATGACGTTGTAGTATAGCAGTACAACAGACGTGGGGACCATACAATTACATGGCATGATGATAGGTCATTGACGTGGATGTACATAGGATGACCTCAATATGATGTGGTGTGTTCATTGGGCACTGACGAGGCAATACGAATGATGACATTAGCATGACCTTGCATGTTGACCGGGTACTGATGAAATAATATAGATGATGACGTTAAAATGATGTGGCTTGTTGACTGGGCACTGACGTGCCAGTAGAGATGATGACATCAACATGATGTCACATGTTGACTTGGTACTGATGTGGTAGTACAGATGTCGATGACAGCTTGACATGGCATGCTAATTGGGTGTTGGCATGGTAGTATAGATGATGACATCACCATGATGTGGTAGATGAGTGGGAAGTATGGTGGATGATATCAACATGACATGGCAGATTGTACAGTTACACGGAGCTAATGTAGGTCGATGATGTGTAAATATGTATAGTGACATGGTGTTTATGTTGGTTGGTGACATGGTAGGTCGTATGATGATGTGGCATCGACCATACATTGACTGGGTGATGCCTATGCGGGTGATTGGGTGCCACGTGGGCAAATCACATGATTCCATGTGGAAACCCAAATTTTCCCAAGTACAACTATGTATTCCAATGCAGGTGCATTTAATGCAGTTGTATGGCTATTGTTGGCACACAAATCGAGGCAAATATCCCAGGAGGGACCTAGAAGTGACAGTCACAGAATTTGATGAATTCATAGTCATTTCTTTACGAATGTTCACCACAAATCCAATGGCACAGTCCATTTTTTGATCTGATTAGTAGATATGAGGGCTCATGAAAGAATCCCAAGTTTTCCATTAATGCATTGGAGTGTTTTTCAAGGAAAAGAGCCCAAGAAGGGCCTAAAAATAACAATGTCAGAATTTGACAAAATTAGTCATTTTTTGCATGATTTCTCACGATAAATCCACTAGTGCATTCATAATTTAGATTCGAGTAGCCTATTTCCAGGGTTGATTGTAGAAGCCCACTTTTTTCATTAATGCTTTGGCACATCTTTTGAGGCATGGATCCCAAGAGTGACAATGACAAAATTTGATGAATGGACAATCATTTTTTCAAGATTTTTTTTCCTCAAATTCTGTGGTGCAGTTAGAATTTAGATCTGAGCAGTGGATTTTTGGGCTCATGGAAAAATCCCACTTTTTTCATTAATGCATGGCATGAACTTTGATGCAAAGTTGCATCTTTCATAACAGGTCAAGTTTACAGTCAAAAGTTGCAGAATGATAAGAAAGACATGTTGGTGTTTTGTATGCCAACATTTGAACATCTAGTTAAGAACTTTGGAACAAAAACCAATGTAAGTTTCATGCATTTATTACTTTTTCCTCTTTTTGAAAATTACAAGAGGATGAATGTATGTTGCATATTATGGTGATCTTTGAGTGCTACAACAAGGCAGAAAGATCTCAATTATTGCAAGAAATTCATTGTTTGAGCCTTGCACGCAAACTGAGATGGTGTCGTAATAAGGGATAATTTTAAGGATGAAAAATGTAAAACGTAAAACGTTTGGCGATAGTTTTGTAAAAATATTCACATTTCTAAGTATTTTATATAGTTTCTATAAACTTTTGGTGATTCTAAAGATAAAATAATTTTATTCAATGGAATTCGAGTGAATCGTTTTTAGAAAAAATGGAAATTGGAGAATCATTTTTTGGGAAAAACCATGGAAAATTAGCCCATTGGCGAAATTTAGCCCCTAAAATCATCTATTCCAGTAAGAGGCCATTTTTGACACTTCCACATAAAGTAGTCATGTTTACATCCAAAAGTAATAGGATTGTGAGATGAGTGTGATGATAATGAGCATGTTTCCTTAAAATTTGTTGTAATTTCCATCTGGCTTGAAAATGGAAGTTTCCATGAAACACTATAAAGTATTTGTAGCCACTCGATGGGAGTGAGAGGAAATTGTTTTTCCTAATGCTTGTTGGCAACGTTGTAATGGGTCTTATAGCCACTGTTGAGTGAGAGGCATTATTTTTCCTAGGCCTTTTTTGGCAACTTTTGTAATGGTTCTTGTATCCACTCTTGAGTGAGAGGCATTTCTTTTCCTAAGCCTATTTTGGCAACATTGTAATGGGTCTTGTAACCACTATTGACTGAGAGGCATTGTTTTACCTAGGCATGTTTTGGAAATCATTGTAAACTTGTCCATGAGTGTTTATAAACTACTGGAAAGTATGGTATTTCTTTGAAAGTGTGATCATGTATGGTAAGCTACATATTTTTATTGATGCAATTGTCGGTATCGACATCCTCATTCTGAAGTACAAAGGTGAAGGAGAATAAGGGTGCGGAATTTTAGAGACATTTGTTATGCAGGCCAAGGAATCATCTACGAATTTGCACTAATGCAAGTGTTGGCATCGACATCCTCATTCTGAAGTACAAAGGTGAAGGAGAAGAAGGGTGTGTCCCGTCAAAGACATTTTTTATGCAAATCGAGCAGTGGGGAAGTGAATCGTGGAGTGTAAGACTCTTCCTAGAAGGTGGTTGTGGAGATTCAAGTTAAAATTTCTCTCTATAATTTTGGAGGACCAAAAGTTCTTTTTGTGGGGAGGTGTGATCTAGAAGGATCTCCACACAATGAATCATTACTTTTCACACCATGGAGAATATCATTAAAATAATAATTGATGGTAGGTGTCAAAGAATAATTAATACTCATAAATGATTTATTTAAAATGTAAAAATGATTAATACTTCAAGTGAGTGTGAAGATTAGATATTATTCATGCAAATTGAAAAAAATGATTAATTCT